>CAJUWN010000989.1:0-22855 GCA_910589765.1 Avena atlantica
TACCATCGGGATCTTGTTTATTGCGAGACGGTTACTTGTTTAAGTCAGAGAATAATGGTTGTTCGATTTATATGAGTAATATGTTTTATGCACATGCACCTTTGATAGATGGTCTATTCTTATTGAATCTCGATAGTGAAAATACACATTCAACAACATTGAGGCTAAATGTTTGAAATCAAACGATAATTCGACCTATATGTGGCACTGTCGTCTTGGTCACATTGGAGTGAACGTATGAAGAAACTCCATTCCGATGGATTCTTGAATCACTTGATTTCGAATCACTTGATAGATGCGAAGCATGTCTGATGGGTAAAATGACTAAGACTCCATTTTCTGGTATGATGGAGCGAGCTACGGACTTATGGAAATCATACATACCGATGTATGTGGTCCAATGAGTGTAGCATCGGTGGTGGTTATCGTTATGTTCTTACCTTCACGGATGACTTGAGTAGATATGGGTATATCTATTTCATGAAACATAAGTCCGAAACTTTCGAGAAGTTAAGGAATTTCAAAGTGAGGTAGAGAATCAACGTAACAAGAAGATTAAATTTCTCTTCTGATCGTGGAGGTGAATATCTGAGTTACGAGTTTGGCGAGCATTTAAGAAATGCGGAATACTTTCACAATTGACACCGCCGGGAACACCACAGCGTAATGGTTGTCCGAACGTCGTTAATCGAACTCTTTAGATGGTTCGTTCTATGATGTCACTTACAGATTTACCGCTATCATTTTGGGGTTATGCATTAGAAACAGCCGCATTCACTTTAAATAGGGCACCGTCTAAATCCGTTGAAAGACCACCGTATGAATTATGGTTTGGGAAGAAACCTAGATTGTCGTTCCTTAAAGTTTGGGGATGCGAAGCCTATGTAAAGAAGTTACAGCCGGACAAGCTTGAACCCAAAGCGGAAAAATGCGTCTTCATAGGATACCCGAAGGAAACTATTGGGTATACCTTCTATCATAGATCTGAAGGCAAAATCTTGTTGCCAAGAATGGGTCCTTTCTAGAGAAGGAATTTCTCTCGAAAGAAGTGACTGGAAGGAAAGTAGAACTCGACGAGGTTGTCGAACCTTCTCTCGAAATTGCGAGTAGCGCAGCACCGGAAGAAGTTCCTGTGGTGCCTGCACCAATTAGAGAGGAAGCTAATGATGATGATCATGAAACTTCGGTTGAAGTTGCTACAGAGCCTCGGAGGTCAACGAGAACTCGTACCACTCCAGATTGGTATGATCCCGTTATGAGTATCATGTGGTGGATAACACCGATGACCCTGCGACATATGAGGAAGCGATGATGAGCCCAGATTCCAATAAATGGCAAGAAGCCATGAAATCCGAGATTGGATCCATGTACGAAAACCAAGTATGGACTTTGGTGGACTTACCGGATGGCCGAAAGGCTGTCGAGAACAAATGGATTTTCAAGAAGAAACAGATGCTGATGGTAATGTTACTGTCTATAAAGAACGACTTGTCGCAAAAGGGTTTCGACAAATTCAAGGAGTTGACTACGATGAGACTTTCTCACCAGTAGCGAAGCTAAGTCGTGAGGATTATGTTAGCAATCGCTGCATATTATGATTATGAGATATGGCAGATGGATGTCAAACAGCATTCCTCAATGGAGACATTGATGAAGAGTTGTATATGATGCAACCAAAGGTTTTGTCGATCCTAAAGATGCTAACAGGTATGCAACTTCAACGGTCCATCTATGGATTGAAGCAAGCATCCCGAAGTTGGAATCAACGTTTTGATAAGGTGATCAAAGTTTTGGTTTTATACAAACTTATGGGAGCAAGTTGTATTTACAAGAAGTGAGTGGGAGCTCTGTAGCATTCTTAATACTATATGTTGATGACATATTGTTGATTGGGAACGATGTAGACCTTCTTAATAGTGTCAAGGAATATTTGAATAATAGTTTTTCAATGAAGGATCTTGGTGAAGCAGCTTACATATTAGGCATAAAGATTTATAGAGATAGATCGGAACGCCAAATATCATTGTCACAAAGTACGTATTTGGACAAAGTTCTAAAGAGGTTTGGAATGGAAGAAAGCAAGAAAGGTTCTTTCCCATGTTGCCCAATACAACCTGAGTAAAACTCAAAGTCCGACATCGGCAGAAGATAGAGAAAGGATGAGTAAGACTCCCTATGCCTCAGCCATAGGAACTCTAATGTATGCCATGCTATGTACTAGACCCGACATTGCATATGCTGTTAGTTTAACTAGCAGATATCAAAGTGATCCAGGAGTGGATCATTGGACAGCGGTCAAAAACATCCTTAAGTACTTGAGAAGAACTAAGGATATGGTTCTTTCTATGGAGGTGATGAAACAGCTCGTTGTTAATGGTTACACCGATGCTAGTTGGAACACCGATCTAGATGATTCTAAATCACAATCTGCATACGTATTATTTTGAATGGTGCCGCAGTTAGCTGGAGGAGAGCAAAGCAAAGCGTTGTGGCGAGATCTTCAACTGAATCGGAATACATGGCTGCTTCGGAGGCTTCACAAGAAGCGATATGGATGAAAGAGTTCATTACAGAGTTGGGTGTGGTTCTAGTGCGCTGGACCAATGTCTATCTACTGTGATAACATGGGCGCCATAGCCAATGCGCAAGAACCAAGGTCACACAAGAAGCTAAGCATATCAAGCTACGTTTTCACACTATTCGAGAAATATCCAAGATGGGGATATAAAGATTGCAAAGTACACACAGATCTAAATGTGGCGGATCCGTTGACTAAACCCTCCCGAGGGCAAAAAATGACCAGCACCAAACTGCCATGGGTGTTCGGTATATTACCATGTAATCTATTAGATGACTCTAGTGCAAGTGGGAGACTGTTGGAGATATGCCCTAGAGGCAATAATAAATGTAGTTATTATTATATCTTTGTGTTTATGATAAATGTTTACATTCATGCTCTATAATTAGTATTAACAAGGAACATTAATACTTGTGTGATTTGTAAACTTAATTTGAAGTCCCTAGTAAAAGCCTCTTTATAATACTAGCTTGTTGTTAATAGATGATTGTGGTTTCCATATCATGAACATGAGATGTTATTAACAACAAGATCATATCATTAGGAGAATGATATGGTGGACATACTCCTATAGATAAGCATAGCATAAAGATCAAGTCATTTCAATAGTTCAATTGCTACATGCTTTCTGATACATAGTAACTAATTCCTTCGACCATGAGATCATGCATATCACCTTTACCGGATGGATGCTTTGATGACATCAAACACCACACCGTAACTGGGTGGTTATAAAGGTGGCATGAGTGTTCGGAAAGTATTGGTTGAAACACATGGATCGAGAGTGGGATTTGTCCATCCATATGACGGATAGATACTCTGGGCCCCCTCGGTGAAATGTCATCCAATTAGCTTGCAAGCATGTGACTGGCTCACAAGGGATCACATATCACAGGAACGAGAAAAAGAGTACTTATCGGTAACGAGGTTGAACTAGGTATGCAGAGATACCGACGATCATAACCTCGGATAAGTAAACTATCGTGAGACAAAGGGAAATTGGTATCGTATGTAAGTGGTTCATTCGATCGCAAAGTAATCGTAGAAATATGTGGGAGCCATATGAATTCCAGATTCCTCTATTGGTTATTGTTCGGAGAAGTGTCTCGATCATGTCCGCATAATTCACGAACCGTAGGGAGACACACTTAAGGATTCGACGTTGTTTGAGTAGTTATGGTATGATGAGAAAGAGACCGAATGTTGTTCGGAGTCTCGGATGGGATCCGGGATATCACGAGGAGATCCGGAATGGTCCGGAGAATAAGATTCATATAAGGAAAGTCCCGTTTCGGAGTTGGAGAATGGTTCCGGTGTTTTCATCGGGAATGTTCTAGAAGGTTCCGGAATGTCGGCACTCCGGAGGGGAGGGGGTACATGAATGTGTCATTACAAGTTGGAATGATTGCATCATGTACTAAGTGTCATCTCTGTTCCAAATAAGGATTAATTCAAATCCTAGTTTGAAAAGTCAAATAGCTAAATTGAAAAGTCAAACGGCTAAATTTGGAAAGTGGAGATGAGGAGGAAGGGGAAACCGAGTTGGGAGGAGTTCCCTCCTCCAACGGCGGCGCCCCCTCCAAGCCGAGTTGGGGAGGGACTCCTCTCCCTCCCCTTGGCCGCCGGCCCCTCCACCTATATAAGGAGGGGCAGGGATCCCTCCTAAAACACACAAGTACCTCTCCTCAAACCCTAGCAGCTGCTGCCCACCATAGCCGCCGCCCCTAGGGTTTTTGCCTAGCCGCCGACTTTGGGCTGCCCCTTGCCCTAGCCGCCGGCTCTCGCACCTCTCCTTGGTGTGTCTAAAACCTAGATCGCCGAGGAGCTCTCTCATACTCCACCATACTCGCTCTGGCTTAAGGTGAAGCCCTGCGAGATCTCCCCTCTACTTCCGGTACCAACGCTGATGTGCTGCCGGAATCGCGAGGAGAGTGCTACACACCTCCGCTGCCTGCTGGAACAAGGGAGAGGAAGGTCTTCGTCGAGTACCGAATGTGTGACCGACTGCGGGAGCGCTGCCGGAACGCAGCGCCGGAAGGATCGTCTACGCGATCTTGAGATCGGAAAAGAGTACGACTACATCACCCACGAGAATCCGCTCTCGTTAACACTTTGGAATCTTCGAGGGTGAGTTATTCTATCGACTCATTGCTACAATCTAGTAGATAGATCTGGCTTGTTTGTTTGTATGCGGTAGAAATTTTTTGTTTTCCTTGCTACGAAACCCTACAGTGGTATCAGAGCCGTGTCTATATGTAGATCTGTTGCACGAGTAGAACACAATGGTCATTGTGGGCGTTGATGCTTTTATTGTCGATTGCCTTCTTGTGTACTTTGCATCTTGCGGTATGTTGGGATGAAGCGGCCCGGGCTAACCTTACATGACATCGTTCATGAGACTTGCTCCACGCTTGACATGCAACTTGTATTGCATAAGTGGCTTTGCGGTGCCTGTTTCTCCTAGCATAGTTAAGATCCAATTTACAACGGGTGATTAACAATACTAGTATCAATGTTGTGGTTCTTGTTCGTAAGTTAGAACGACACTTATTGAAAGCCCCAAACCACGTAAAACATGCAAAGAAAGTAGAGGTGTCTAACTTTGTTTTGCAGGGGTGTGCTGTGATGTGATATGGCCATGATTGTGATTATATTTGATGTATGCAATGTTCCTTATTGTAAGTTGGCAACCGGCAGGAGCCATATGGTTGTCTTTAATTTATGTTAAGACCGCGTGTCTATTCAAATTTTGTAATAGTTGAAGCCGGTGGACGACAACCATGGAGAAGCGTCATTGACCTTGATGCAATGCCGGTGATGATGGAGATCATGTTCGTGCTAGAAGATGGAGATCGGAAGCACAATGAACAAAGGCCATATCATATCACATATTATAAATTGCATGTGATGTTAATCCTTTATGTATCTTGTATTGCTTAGTAGACGACGGTAGCATTATAAGATGATCCCTCATGCACATGAATTTCAAGTCATAAAGTGTTCACCCTTTAGTTAGCACCGTTGCTAAAGCTTGTTGTTTCGAAGCACCACGTGATGATCGGGTGTGGTAGAATCCGCAAGTGTATACAACGTGAGAAAGCCAGATTTGCTCATGCGGAAACTAAGGTTTGAAATTGACGAGCCTAGCATGTACAGACATGGTCTCGGAACAAGGATCACCGAAAGGTAAATCATGAATCATATAGTAGATATGATGAACATGTCGATTGTTCGCCATTGAAACTATATCAACTCTCGTGATGATCGGTGTTGATGTGGTGGATTTGGTTCGTGTGATCACTAAAACAATGTGAGGGATATTGTTTTGAGTGGGAGTTCACCTAGATTAATTTTATTAATTTGAACTCAGTTTGTCATAAACTTAGTCTAAACTATTGCAAATATGTTGTAGATCAATGGCAACCCCTACCATCAATTTTAATGCGTTCCTAGAGAAAAAAAGTTGAAAAACAATGGAAGCAACTTCGCGGATTGGTTCCGCAATTTGAGGATTGTCCTCACAGCTGGTAATTTGACCTATGTGCTGGATGCACCGCTGGGTGACCCACCTGCAGTTGATGCTCCCGATGAAGTAAAGAATGTTTACCTCACTCGGAAGACTCAGTACTCCACAGTTCAGTGTGCTATCTTGTATGGTTTAGAATCGGAGCTTCAGAAAAGGTTTGAGAATTCAGACCCATATGATATTGTCGAGGATCTCAAATTGATCTTTGAGACTCATGCGGCAATTGAAAGCTATGAGGCTTCTGAAAGTTCTTTAAACTGCAAGATGGAAGAGGGCAGCTCCGTCAGTGAGCATGTGCTTAAGATGTCTGGGCACGCAAACAAACTTCAAAGCTTGGGTATTGTGATTCCTAATGCTTTGGGGATTTACCGTGTCCTCCAATCACTACCACCAAGTTACAAGAACTTTGTGATGAACTACAACATGCAGAACATGAACAAGACGTTGCCAGAACTCTTTGCCATGTTGAAATCTGTGGAAGTGGAGATCAAGAAAGAGCACCAAGTGTTGTTGGTCAATAAGACCACCAAATTCAAGAAAGGCAAGTCTAAGCAGAAGGGACACTTCAAGAAGGGTGGTAAGAAAGTTACCGAGCCGACGAAGAAGACCAAGGATGGACCTAAGACTGATACTGAGTGCTTTTACTGCAAGGGAGAAGGTCACTGGAAGCGGAATTGCCCAAAGTACTTGGCGGATTTGAAGAACGGCAACATCAAGAAGAAAGCTATATCCGATATACATGTTATTGATGTGTATCTCACTAGTACTCGTAGTAGTGCCTGGGTATTTGATACTGGTTCGGTTGCTCATATTTGGAACTCGAAACAGGTGCTGCAGAATAAATGGAAGCTAGCGAAGAACGAGGTGACGATGCGCGTGGGAAATGGATCAAAGGTTGATGTGATCGCGGTCGGCACGCTACCCCTTCATCTACCATCGGGATCTTGTTTATTGCAAGACGGTTACTTGTTTAAGTCAGAGAATAATGGTTGTTCGATTTATATGAGTAATATGTTTTATGCACATGCACCTTTGATAGATGGTCTATTCTTATTGAATCTCGATAGTGGAAATACACATATCAACAACATTGAGGCTAAATGTTGAAATCAAACGATAATTCGACCTATATGTGGCACTGTCGTCTTGGTCACATTGGAGTGAAACGTATGAAGAAACTCCATTCCGATGGAATTCTTGAATCACTTGATTTCGAATCACTTGATAGATGCGAAGCATGTTTGATGGGTAAAATGACTAAGACTCCATTTTCTGGTATGATGGAGCGAGCTACGGACTTATTGGAAATCATACATACCGATGTATGTGGTCCAATGAGTGTAGCATCGCGTGGTGGTTATCGTTATGTTCTTACCTTCACGGATGACTTGAGTAGATATGGGTATATCTATTTCATGAAACATAAGTCCGAAACTTTCGAGAAGTTTAAGGAATTTCAAAGTGAGATAGAGAATCAACGTAACAAGAAGATTAAATTTCTACGTTCTGATCGTGGAGGTGAATATCTGAGTTACGAGTTTGGCGAGCATTTTAAGAAATGCGGAATACTTTCACAATTGACACCGCCGGGAACACCACAGCGTAATGGTTTGTCCGAACGTCGTAATCGAACTCTCTTAGATATGGTTCGTTCTATGATGTCACTTACAGATTTACCGCTATCATTTTGGGGTTATGCATTAGAAACAACCGCATTCACTTTAAATAGGGCACCGTCTAAATCCGTTGAAACGACACCGTATGAATTATGGTTTGGGAAGAAACCTAGATTGTCGTTCCTTAAAGTTTGGGGATGCGAAGCCTATGTAAAGAAGTTACAGCCGGACAAGCTTGAACCCAAAGCGGAAAAATGCGTCTTCATAGGATACCCGAAGGAAACTATTGGGTATACCTTCTATCATAGATCCGAAGGCAAAATCTTTGTTGCCAAGAATGGGTCCTTTCTAGAGAAGGAATTTCTCTCGAAAGAAGTGACTGGAAGGAAAGTAGAACTCGACGAGGTTGTCGAACCTTCTCTCGAAATTGCGAGTAGCGCAGCACTGGAAGAAGTTCCTGTGGTGCCTGCACCAATTAGAGAGGAAGCTAATGATGATGATCATGAAACTTCGGTTGAAGTTGCTACAGAGCCTCGGAGGTCAACGAGAACTCATACCACTCCAGATTGGTATGATCCCGTTATGAGTATCATGTTGGTGGATAACACCGATGACCCTGAGACATATGAGGAAGCGATGATGAGCCCAGATTCCAATAAATGGCAAGAAGCCATGAAATCCGAGATTGGATCCATGTACGAAAACCAAGTATGGACTTTGGTGGACTTACCGGATGGCCGAAAGGCTGTCGAGAACAAATGTATTTTCAAGAAGAAAACAGATGCTGATGGTAATGTTACTGTCTATAAAGAACGACTTGTCGCAAAAGGGTTTCGACAAATTCAAGGAGTTGACTACGATGAGACTTTCTCACCAGTAGCGAAGCTAAAGTCTGTGAGGATTATGTTAGCAATCGCTGCATATTATGATTATGAGATATGGCAGATGGATGTCAAAACAGCATTCCTCAATGGAGACATTGATGAAGAGTTGTATATGATGCAACCCAAAGGTTTTGTCGATCCTAAAGATGCTAACAAGGTATGCAAACTTCAACGGTCCATCTATGGATTGAAGCAAGCATCCCGAAGTTGGAATCAACGTTTTGATAAGGTGATCAAAAGTTTTGGTTTTATACAAACTTATGGAGAAGCTTGTATTTACAAGAAAGTGAGTGGGAGCTCTGTAGCATTCTTAATACTATATGTTGATGACATATTGTTGATTGGGAACGATGTAGACCTTCTTAATAGTGTCAAGGAATATTTGAATAATAGTTTTTCAATGAAGGATCTTGGTGAAGCAGCTTACATATTAGGCATAAAGATTTATAGAGATAGATCGAAACGCCAAATATCATTGTCACAAAGTACGTATTTGGACAAAGTTCTAAAGAGGTTTGGAATGGAAGAAAGCAAGAAAGGGTTCTTTCCCATGTTGCCCAATACGACCTTGAGTAAAACTCAAAGTCCGACATCGGCAGAAGATAGAGAAAGGATGAGTAAGACTCCCTATGCCTCAGCCATAGGAACTCTAATGTATGCCATGCTATGTACTAGACCCGACATTGCATATGCTGTTAGTTTAACTAGCAGATATCAAAGTGATCCAGGAGTGGATCATTGGACAGCGGTCAAAAACATCCTTAAGTACTTGAGAAGAACTAAGGATATGGTTCTTTCTTATGGAGGTGATGAACAGCTCGTTGTTAATGGTTACACCGATGCTAGTTGGAACACCGATCTAGATGATTCTAAATCACAATCTGCATACGTATTTATTTTGAATGGTGCCGCAGTTAGCTGGAGGAGAGCAAAGCAAAGCGTTGTGGCGAGATCTTCAACTGAATCGGAATACATGGCTGCTTCGGAGGCTTCACAAGAAGCGATATGGATGAAAGAGTTCATTACAGAGCTGGGTGTGGTTCCTAGTGCGTTGGACCCAATGTCTATCTACTGTGATAACATGGGAGCCATAGCCAATGCGCAAGAACCAAGGTCACACAAGAAGCTGAAGCATATCAAGCTACGTTTTCACACTATTCGAGAACATATCCAAGATGGGGATATAAAGATTTGCAAAGTACACACAGATCTGAATGTGGCGGATCCGTTGACTAAACCTCTCCCGAGGGCAAAACATGACCAGCACCAAACTGCCATGGGTGTTCAGTATATTACCATGTAATCTAGATTAGATGACTCTAGTGCAAGTGGGAGACTGTTGGAGATATGCCCTAGAGGCAATAATAAATGTAGTTATTATTATATCTTTGTGTTTATGATAAATGTTTACATTCATGCTATATTAGTATTAACAAGGAAACATTAATACTTGTGTGATTTGTAAACTTAATTTGAAGTCCCTAGTAAAAGCCTCTTTATAATACTAGCTTGTTGGTTAATAGATGATTGTGGTTTCCATATCATGAACATTGAGATGTTATTAACAACAAGATCATATCATTAGGAGAATGATATGGTGGACATACTCCTATAGATAAGCATAGCATAAAGATCAAGTCATTTCAATAGTTCAATTGCTACATGCTTTCTGATACATAGTAACCTAATTCCTTCGACCATGAGATCATGCATATCACCTTTACCGGATGGATTCTTTGATGACATCAAACACCACACCGTAACTGGGTGGTTATAAAGGTGGCATTGAGTGTTCGGAAAGTATTGGTTGAAACACATGGATCGAGAGTGGGATTTGTCCATCCATATGACGGATAGATATACTCTGGGCCCTCTCGGTGAAATGTCATCCAATTAGCTTGCAAGCATGTGACTGGCTCACAAGGGATCACATATCACGGGAACGAGAAAAGAGTACTTATCGGTAACGAGGTTGAACTAGGTATGCAGAGATACCGACGATCATAACCTCGGATAAGTAACTATCGTGAGACAAAGGGAAATTGGTATCGTATGTAAGTGGTTCATTCGATCGCAAAGTAATCGTAGAAATATGTGGGAGCCATATGAATTTCCAGATTCCTCTATTGGTTATTGTTCGGAGAAGTGTCTCGATCATGTCCGCATAATTCACGAACCATAGGGAGACACACTTAAGGATTCGACGTTGTTTGAGTAGTTATGGTATGATGAGAAAGAGACCGAATGTTGTTCGGAGTCTCGGATGGGATCCGGGATATCACGAGGAGATCCGGAATGGTCCGGAGAATAAGATTCATATAAGGAAAGTCCCGTTTCGGAGTTGGAGAATGGTTCCGGTGTTTTCATCGGGAATGTTCTAGAAGGTTCCGGAATGTCCGGCACTCCGGAGGGGAAGGGGTACATGAATGTGTCATTACAAGTTGGAATGATTGCATCATGTACTAAGTGTCATCGCTGTTCCAAATAAAGGATTAATTCAAATCCTAGTTTGAAAATTCAAATAGCTAAATTGAAAAGTCAAACGGCTAAATTTGGAAAGTGGAAAAGAGGAGGAAGGGGGAAACCGAGTTGGGGAGGAGTTCCCTCCTCCAACCGGCGGCGCCCCCTCCAAGACGAGTTGGGGAGGGACTCCTCTCCCTCCCCCTTGGCCGCCGGCCCCTCCACCTATATAAGGAGGGGCAGGGATCCCTCCTAAAACACACAAGTACCTCTCCTCAAACCCTAGCAGCTGCTGCCCACCATAGCCGCCGCCCCTAGGGTTTTTGCCCTAGCCGCCGACTTGGGCTGCCCCTTGCCCTAGCCGCCGGCTCTAGCACCTCCTCCTTGGTGTGTCTAAACCCTAGATCGCCGAGGAGCTCTCTCATACTCCACCATACTCGCTCCGGCTTAAGGCGAAGCCTTGCGAGATCTCCCCTCTACTTCCGGTACCACGCCGTTGTGCTGCCGGAATCGCGAGGAGAGTGCTACAACCTCCGCTGCCTGCTGGAACAAGGGAGAGGAAGGTCTTCGTCGAGTACCGAACGTGTGACCGACTGCGGGAGCGCTGTCGGAACGCAGCGCCGGATGGATTGTCTACGCGATCTTGAGATCGGAAAGAGTACGACTATATCACCCACGAGAATCCGCTCTCGTTAAACACTTTGGAATCTTCGAGGGTGAGTTATTCTATCGACTCGTTGCTACAATCTAGTAGATAGATCTTGGCTTGTTTGTTTGTATGCGGTAGAAATTTTTTGTTTTCCTTGCTACGAAACCCTACAGTAGCATGCGTGGAAATTGCCTCGGGCCCATGGGAGCACCCTAATCTTGCACCTCCCTTGGGAAACTCCATGGAGTGGTTCCATGTTCTGGGCAGCGAGGGGTGAATCTAGGGTTGGAAGCCATGTTAACTCACACTCGATAGACATCCTGGTGGTGCCTTGGGTGCTTAAGGACCTGGTATGCCCTGCCTCTGATTTTATGAGGGCAGCGGATCACATACAAGGGCTCTAGGAGCCGTTTTCACGTTTTTTTTATTTTATTTAGATTTTGTTTGGTGCTTCCCAAGAAAACGCGAAACCCGCCAGCGGGCATGACAACGCTCGGTCGGTGCAATCTTGGACCTAGGCATGCATCCAGCCTAGGTACTCCATAGGGCACCCCAAAGCATTTTCCCCAAAAATTTAGAGTGTCTTATAGGGTACATACAGTTAGAAACCGCATTTACCGAGCCGTAACTAAAAAAAATATAGTACATGCCTACACCACGAAATAAATACCCACCTCCCGGGAATGGCCATGTACCGTGGTGTAGCATGCGTGGAAATTACGTCGGGACCATGGGTGTGCACTAATCTTGCACCTCCTTTAGTAAAACACCATTTTCTCGGATTCAGAAAATGGAAAGTCAAGATTTCTCCAAACTCTTCCCCAATAAATAAACTATCAACCTCCAAAAAAGTTTAATAAAATTAATTACTAATTAATTTTATTACTATATTAGAATTAGATTAGCAATATATTTTTTACGTAACAAAAAAAATTAACTATTAACTAAAAAAGTATTCCAATGAAAAGATTGAAAGTTTTTGGTAGACCACGATATCTCTATGTGGATAAGTCCTTTGCGAGGCCGAGAGGGAGCTAGGTGTCGGGTCCCATGGGGGGAATCTAGGGTTGGAAGCCATGTTAACTCACACTCGATAGACAACCTGGTGTTGCCTTGGGTGCGAACGGACCAGGTATGCCCTGCCTATTATTTGATAAGGGCAGCGGGTCACATCCAAGGGCTCCAGGAGCCGTTTTCAGATTTTTTTAATTTTTATTTAGATCTTGTTTGGTGCTGCCCAAGAAAACAGAGAAAAATGCCGGCGGCCACAACAACACGACGGTCGGTGCAATCTTGTACCCAGGCATGCATCCAGCCTAGGTACCCCATGGGGGACCCCAAATCATTTTCCCAGAAAATAGAGAGTGTCTTATAGGGTACATACGGTTAGAAACTGTATTTACCGAGCCATAACTCAAAAAAATACATTATATGCCTACACCATGAAATAAATACACACCTCTCGGGAATGGCCATGCACCATGGTGTAGCATGCGTGGAAATTGCCTCGGGCCCATGGGAGCACCCTAATCTTGCACCTCCTTTGGGAAACGCCATTTTTTCGGGTTCAGAAAATGGAAAGTCGAGATTTTTCCAAACCACCACGAAATATCTAGTTGGATAAGTCGCTTGCGATGCCGAGAGGGAGCTAGGTGCTGGGTTTGGGCTCAATCCATGGTGTGGTTCCATGTTCTGGGCAGCGGGGGGAATCTAGGGTTGGAAGCCATGTTAACTCACACTCGATAGACATCCTGGTGGTGCCTTGTGTGCCAAAGGACCTTGTATGCCCTGCCTATGATTTCATGAGGGCAGTGGGTCACATTCAAGGGCTCTAGGAGACGTTTTCACATTTTTTATTTTATTTCGATTTTGTTTGGTGCTTCCCAAGAAAACGACAAAACCAGTCGTCGATCGCGGCAACGCTATGGTCGGTGCAATCTTGGACCCAGGCATGCATCCACCTAGGTACGCCATGGGGCACCCCAAACCATTTTTTCCCGAAAATTGATAGTGTCTTATGGGGTGCATACAGTTAAAAACCACATTTATCGGGCCGTAACTCAAAAAAAATGTTTTTCTTGTTTACAGTATATGCCTGCACCACAGAGGGGGAATAAATACCACACCTATGGGGTGCCTTGGGTGCCAATGGCCATGCACCATGGTGTAGCATGCGTGGAAACGGTCGGTGCAATTACGTTGGGCCCATGGGCACGTTCTAATATTGCACCTCCTTTGGAAAAACGCCAGTTTTTCGGGTTCGGAAAATGGAAAGTCGAGATTTCTCCAAAGCACCACAAAATCTCTAGTTGGATAAGTCTTTTGTGATGCCGAGAGGGAGCTAGGTGTCGGGATTGGGATCAATCCATGGAGTGGTTCAATGTTCTGGGAAGTGGGGTGGAATCTAGGTTTGACACCATGTTAACTCACACTCGATAGACATCCTGGTGGTGGCTTGGGTGCCGAAGGACCTGGTAAACCTTGCCTATGATTTTGTGAGGTAAGTGGGTCACATACAAGGGCTCCAGAAGCCATTTTCACGTTTTTTTAGATTTTGTTTGGTGCTGCCCAAGAAAACGGCGAAACCCGCCGGCGGCTGCGGCAGTACGACGATTGGTGCAATCATGGATCCAGGCATGCATCCACCCACTTACGCCATTGGGCACCCCAAACCATTTTCCCCGAAAATTGAGAGTGTCTTATAGGGTACATATAGTTAGAAACCGCATTTCCCCGGCCGTAAATCAAAAAAATACAGTATATGCCTGCACCACGAGATAAATACACACCTCCTGGGAATGGCCATGCACCATGGTGTAGCATGCGTGAAAATTACGTCGGTCCCATGGGCGCGCACTAATCTTGCACCTCCTTACGAAAGGCCATTTTTTCGGGTTCAGACAATGGAAAGTCGAGATTTCTCCAAAGCACCAAAAAAAATTATTTGGATAAGTCTTTTGCGATGCTGAGAGGGAGATAGGTGTCGGGTTTGGGCTCAATCCATGGAGTGGTTCCATGGTCCAGCCAGCGAAGGGGGGGAATCTAGGGTTGGAAGCCATGTTAACTCACACTCGATAGACATCCTGGTGGTGCCTTGGGTGCCAAAGGACCTGGTATGCCCTGCCTATGATTTTATGAGGACCCGTTTTCAGGTTTATTTTATTTTATTTAGGTTTTGTTTAGTGCTGCCCAAGAAAACGGAGAAAAACGTCGGTGGCCACGACAACGCGACGGTCAATGCAATCTTGGACCCATGCATGCATCTAGCCTAGGTACCCTATGGGGGACCCCAAATCATTTTCCTAGAAAATTGAGAGTGTCTTATAGGGTACATACAATTAGAAATGCATTTACTGAGCCGTAACTCAAAAAATACAGTATATGCCTACACCACGAAATAAATACACACCTCCCGGGAATGGCCATGCACCATGGTGTAGCTGTTGGAGATATTCCCTAGAGGCAATAATAAATGTAGTTATTATTATATCTTTGTGTTTATGATAAATGTTTACATTCATGCTATAATAGTATTAACAAGGAAACATTAATACTTGTGTAATTTGTAAACTTAATTTGAAGTCCCTAGTAAAAGCCTCTTTATAATACTAGCTTGTTGGTTAATAGATGATTGTGGTTTCCATATCATGAACATTGAGATGTTATTAACAACAAGATCATATCATTAGGAGAATGATATGGTGGACATACTCCTATAGATAATCGTAGCATAAAGATCAAGTCATTTCAATAGTTCAATTGCTACATGCTTTCTGATACATAGTAACCTAATTCCTTCGACCATGAGATCATGCATATCACCTTTACCGGATGGATGCTTTGATGACATCAAACACCACACCGTAACTGGGTGGCTATAAAGGTGGCATTGAGTGTTCGGAAAGTATTGGTTGAAACACATGGATCGAGAGTGGGATTTGTCCATCCATATGACGGATAGATAAACTCTGGGCCCTCTCGGTGAAATGTCATCCAATTAGCTTGCAAGCATGTGACTGGCTCACAAGGGATCACATTTCACGGGAACGAGAAAAGAGTACTTATCGGTAACGAGGTTGAACTAGGTATGCAGAGATACCGACGATCATAACCTCGGATAAGTAAACTATCGTGAGACAAAGGGAAATTGGTATCGTATGTAAGTGGTTCATTTGATCGCAAATTAATCGTAGAAATATGTGGGAGCCATATGAATTTCCAGATTCCTCTATTGGTTATTGTTCGGAGAAGTGTCTCGATCATGTCCGCATAATTCACGAACCGTAGGGAGACACACTTAAGGATTCGACATTGTTTGAGTAGTTATGGTATGATGAGAAAGAGACAGAATGTTGTTCGGAGTCTCAGATGGGATCCGGGATATCACGAGGATATCCGGAATGGTTAGGAGAATAAGATTCATATAAGGAAAGTCCCGTTTCGGAGTTGGAGAATGGTTCCGGTGTTTTCATCGGGAATGTTCTAGAAGGTTCCGGAATGTCCGGCACTCCGGAGGGGAAGGGGTACATGAATGTGTGATTACAAGTTGGAATGATTGCATCATGTACTAAGTGTCATCTCTGTTCCAATAAAGGATTAATTCAAATCCTAGTTTGAAAAGTCAAATAGCTAATTGAAAATTCAAACGGCTAAATTTGGAAAGTGGAAAAGAGGAGGAAGGGGGAACCGAGTTGGGGAGGAGTTCCCTCCTCCAACCGGCGGCGCCCCCTCCAAGCCGAGTTGGGGAGGGACTCCTCTCCCTCCCCCTTGGCCGCCGTCCCCTCCACCTATATAAGGAGGGGCAGGGCTCCCTCCTAAAACACACAAGTACCTCTCCTCAAACCCTAGCAGCTGCTGCCCACCATAGCCGTCGCCGCCCTAGGGTTTTTGACCTAGCCTCCGACTTGCGCTGCCCCTTGCCCTAGCCGCCGGCTCTAGCACCTCCTCCTTGGTGTGTCTAAACCCTAGATCGCCGAGGAGCTCTCTCATACTCCACCATACTCGCTCCGGCTTAAGGCGAATCCCTGCGAGATCTCCCCTCTACTTTCGGTACCATGCCGTTGTGCTGCCGGAATCGCGAGGAGAGTGCTACAACCTCCGCTGCCTGCTGGAACAAGGGAGAGGAAGGTCTTCGTCGAGTACCGAACGTGTGACCGACTGCGGGAGCGCTGCCGGAACGCAGCGCCGGAAGGATCGTCTACGCGATCTTGAGATCGGAAAGAGTATGACTACATCACCCACGAGAATCCGCTCTCGTTAAACACTTTGGAATCTTCGAGGGTGAGTTATTCTATCGACTCGTTGCTACAATCTAGTAGATAGATCTTGGCTTGTTTGCTTGTATGCGGTAGAAATTTTTTGTTTTCCTTGCTACGAAACCCTACAGTGGTATCAGAGCCGTGTCTATATGTAGATCTGTTGCACGAGTAGAACACAATGGTCATTGTGGGCGTTGATGCTTTTATTGTCGATTGCTTCTTGTGTACTTTGAATCTTGCGGTATGTTGTGATGAAGCGGCCCGGACTAACCTTACATGACATCGTTCATGAGACTTGCTCCACGCTTGACATGCAACTTGTATTGCATAAGTGGCTTTGCGGGTGCCTGTTTCTCCTAGCATAGTTAAGATCCAATTTACAACGGGTGATTAACAATACTAGTATCAATGTTGTGGTTCTTGTTCGTAAGTTAGAACGACACTTATTGAAAGACCCAAACCACGTAAAACATGCAAAGAAAGTAGAGGCGTCTAACTTTGTTTTGCAGGGGTGTGCTGTGATGTGATATGGCCATGATTGTGATTATATTTGATGTATGCAATGTTCCTTATTGTAAGTTGGCAACCGGAAGGAGCCATATGGTTGTCTTTAATTTATGTTAAGACCCGCGTGTCTATTCAAATTAGTTGTAATAGTTGAAGCCGGTGGACGACAACCATGGAGAAGCGTCATTGACCTTGATGCAATGCCGGTGATGATGGAGATCATGTTCGTGCTAGAAGATGAAGATCGAAGCACAATGAACAAAGGCCATATCATATCACATATTATGAATTGCATGTGATGTTAATCCTTTATGCATCTTGTATTGCTTAGTAGACGACAGTAGCATTATAAGATGATCTCTCATGCACATGAATTTCAAGTCATAAAGTGTTCACCCTTAGTTAGCACCGTTGCTAAAGCTTGTTGTTTCGAAGCACCACGTGATGATCGGGTGTGGTAGAATCCGCAAGTGTATACAACGTGAGAAATCCAGATTTGCTCATGCGGAAACTAAGGTTTGATATTGACGAGCCTAGCATGTACAGACATGGTCTCGGAACACGGATCACCGAAAGGTAAAGCATGAATCATATAGTAGATATGATGAACATGTTGATTGTTCGCCATTGAAACTATATCAACTCTCGTGATGATCGGTGTTGATGTGGTGGATTTGGTTCGTGTGATCACTAAAACAATGTGAGGGATATTGTTTTGAGTGGCAGTTCACCTAGATTTATTTTATTAATTTGAACTCAGTTTGTCATAAACTTAGTCTAAACTATTGCAAATATGTTGTAGATCAATGGCAGCCCCTACCATCAATTTTAATGCGTTCCTAGAGAAAGAAAAGTTGAAAAACAATGGAAGCAACTTCGCGGATTGGTTCCGCAATTTGAGGATTGTCCTCACAGCTGGTAATTTGACCTATGTGCTGGATGCACCGCTGGGTGACCCACCTGCAGCTGATGCTCCCGATGAAGTAAAGAATGTTTACCTCACTCGGAAGACTCAGTACTCCAAAGTTCAGTGTGCTATCTTGTATGGTTTAGAATCGGAGCTTCAGAAAAGGTTTGAGAATTCAGACCCATATGATATTGTCGAGGATCTCAAATTGATCTTTGAGACTCATGCGGCAATTGAAAGCTATGAGGCTTCTGAAAAGTTCTTTAACTGCAAGATGGAAGAGGGCAGCTCCGTCAGTGAGCATGTGCTTAAGATGTCTGGGCACGCAAACAAACTTCAAAGCTTGGGTATTGTGATTCCTAATGCTTTGGGCATTTACCGTGTCCTCCAATCACTACCACCAAGTTACAAGAACTTTGTGATGAACTACAACATGCAGAACATGAACAAGACGTTGCCAGAACTCTTTGCCATGTTGAAATCTGTGGAAGTGGAGATCAAGAAAGAGCACCAAGTGTTGTTGGTCAATAAGACCACCAAATTCAAGAAAGGCAAGTCTAAGCAGAAGGGACACTTCAAGAAGGGTGGTAAGAAAGTTACCGCGCCGACGAAGAAGACCAAGGATGGACCTAAGCCTGATACTGAGTGCTTTTACTGCAAGGGAGAAGGTCACTAGAAGCGGAATTGCCCAAAGTACTTGGCGGATTTGAAGAACGGCAACATCAAGAAGAAAGGTATATCCGATATACATGTTATTGATGTGTATCTCACTAGTACTCATAGTAGTGCCTGGGTATTTGATACTGGTTCGGTTGCTCATATTTGTAACTCGAAACAGGTGCTGCAGAATAAACGGAAGCTAGCGAAGAACGAGGTGACGATGCGCGTGGGAAATGGATCAAAGGTTGATATGATCGCGGTCGGCACGCTACCCCTTCATCTACCATCGGATCTTGTTTATTGCGAGACGGTTACTTGTTTAAGTCAGAGAATAATGGTTGTTCGATTTATATGAGTAATATGTTTTATGCACATGCACCTTGATAGATGGTCTATTCTTATTGAATCTCGATAGTGGAAATACACATATCAACAACATTGAGGCTAAATGTTTGAAATCAAACGATAATTCGACCTATATGTGGCACTGTCGTCTGG
The DNA here is from genome assembly GCA_910589765.1 of Avena atlantica. Classification (NCBI taxonomy): domain Eukaryota; kingdom Viridiplantae; phylum Streptophyta; class Magnoliopsida; order Poales; family Poaceae; genus Avena; species Avena atlantica. The sequence goes on from CAJUWN010000989.1 coordinate 19,544, forward strand.
TCACATTGGAGTGAAACGTATGAAGAAACTCCATTCCGATGGACTTCTTGAATCACTTGATTTCGAATCACTTGATAGATGCGAAGCATGTCTGATGGGTAAAATGACTAAGACTCCATTTTCTGGTATGATGGAGCGAGCTACGGACTTATTGGAAATCATACATACCGATGTATGTGGTCCAATGAGTGTAGCATCGCGTGGTGGTTATCGTTATGTTCTTACCTTCACGGATGACTTGAGTAGATATGGGTATATCTATTTCATGAAACATAAGTCCGAAACTTTCGAGAAGTTTAAGGAATTTCAAAGTGAGGTAGAGAATCAACGTAACAAGAAGATTAAATTTCTACGTTCTGATCGTGGAGGTGAATATCTGAGTTACGAGTTTGGCGAGCATTTGAAGAAATGCGGAATACTTTCACAATTGACACCGCCGGGAACACCACAGCGTAATGGTTTGTCCGAACGTCGTAATCGAACTCTCTTAGATATGGTTCGTTCTATGATGTCACTTACAGATTTACCGCTATCATTTTGGGGTTATGCATTAGAAACAACCGCATTCACTTTAAATCGGGAACCGTCTAATCCGTTGAAACGACACCGTATGAATTATGGTTTGGGAAGAAACCTAGATTGTCATTCCTTAAAGTTTGGGGATGCGAAGCCTATGTAAAGAAGTTACAGTCGGACAAGCTTGAACCCAAAGCGGAAAATGCGTCTTCATAGGATACCCGAAGGAAACTATTGGGTATACCTTCTATCATAGATCCGAAGGCAAAATCTTCGTTGCCAAGAATGGTCCTTTCTAGAGAAGGAATTTCTCTCGAAAGAAGTGACTGGAAGGAAAGTAGAACTCGACGAGGTTGTCGAACCTTCTCTCGAAATTGCGAGTAGCGCAGCACCGGAAGAAGTTCCTGTGGTGCCTGCACCACATTAGAGAGGAAGCTAATGATGATGATCATGAAACTTCGGTTGAAGTTGCTACAGAGCCTCGAGGTCAACGAGAACTCGTACCACTCCAGATTGGTATGATCCCGTTATGAGTGTCATGTTGGTGGATAACACCGATGACCCTGAGACATATGAGGAAGCGATGATGAGCCCAGATTCCAATAAATGGCAAGAAGCCATGAAATCCGAGATTGGATCCATGTACGAAAACCAAGTATGGACTTTGGTGGACTTACCGGATGGCCGAAAGGCTGTCGAGAACAAATGGATTTTCAAGAAGAAAACAGATGCTGATGGTAATGTTACTGTCTATAAAGCTCGACTTGTCGCAAAAGGGTTTCGACAAATTCAAGGAGTTGACTACGATGAGACTTTCTCACCAGTAGCGAAGCTAAAGTCTGTGAGGATTATGTTAGCAATCGCTGCATATTATGATTATGAGATATGGCAGATGGATGTCAAAACAGCATTCCTCAATGGAGACATTGATGAAGAGTTGTATATGATGCAACCCAAAGGTTTTGTCGATCCTAAAGATGCTAACAAGGTATGCAAACTTCAACGGTCCATCTATGGATTGAAGCAAGCATCCCGAAGTTGGAATCAACTTTTTGATAAGGTGATCAAAAGTTTTGGTTTTATACAAACTTATGGAGAAGCTTGTATTTACAAGAAGTGAGTGGGAGCTCTGTAGCATTCTTAATACTATATGTTGATGACATATTGTTGATTGGGAAGATGTAGACCTTCTTAATAGTGTCAAGGAATATTTGAATAATAGTTTTTCAATGAAGGATCTTGGCGAAGCAGCTTACATATTAGGCATAAAGATTTATAGAGATAGATCGAAACGCCAAATATCATTGTCACAAAGTACGTATTTGGACAAAGTTCTAAAGAGGTTTGGAATGGAAGAAAGCAAGAAAGGGTTCTTTCCCATGTTGCCCAATACGACCTTGAGTAAAACTCAAAGTCCGACATCGGCAGAAGATAGAGAAAGGATGAGTAAGACTCCCTATGCCTCACCATAGGATCTCTAATGTATGCCATGCTATGTACTAGACCCGACATTGCATATGCTGTTAGTTTAACTAGCAGATATCAAAGTGATCCAGGAGTGGATCATTGGACAGCGGTCAAAACATCCTTAAGTACTTGAGAAGAACTAAGGATATGGTTCTTTCTTATGGAGGTGATGAACAGCTCGTTGTTACTGGTTACACCGATGCTAGTTGGAACACCGATCTAGATGATTCTAAATCACAATCTGCATACGTATTTATTTTGAATGGTGCAGCAGTTAGCTGGAGGAGAGCAAAGCAAAAGCGTTGTGGCGAGATCTTCAACTGAATCGGAATACATGGCTGCTTCGGAGGCTTCACAAGAAGCGATATGGATGAAAGAGTTCATTACAGAGTTGGGTGTGGTTCCTAGTGCGCTGGACCCAATGTCTATCTACTGTGATAACATGGGCGCCATAGCCAATGCGCAAGAACCAAGGTCACACAAGAAGCTGAAGCATATCAAGCTACGTTTTCACACTATTCGAGAACATATCCAAGATGGGGATATAAAGATTTGCAAAGTACACACAGATCTAAATGTGGCGGATCCGTTGACTAAACCTCTCCGAGGGCAAAACATGACCAGCACCAAACTGCCATGGGTGTTCGGTATATTACATGTAATCTAGATTAGATGACTCTAGTGCAAGTGGGAGACTGTTGGAGATATGCCCTAGAGGCAATAATAAATGTAGTTATTATTATATCTTTGTGTTTATGATAAATGTTTACATTCATGCTATATTAGTATTAACAAGGAAACATTAATACTTGTGTGATTTGTAAACTTAATTTGAAGTCCCTAGTAAAAGCCTCTTTATAATACTAGCTTGTTGGTTAATAGATGATTGTGGTTTCCATATCATGAACATTGAGATGTTATTAACAACAAGATCATATATTAGGAGAATGATATGGTGGACATACTCCTATAGATAAGCGTAGCATAAAGATCAAGTCATTTCAATAGTTCAATTGCTACATGCTTTCTGATACATAGTAACCTAATTCCTTCGACCATGAGATCATGCATATCACCTTTACCGGATGGATGCTTTGATGACATCAAACACCACACCGTAACTGGGTGTTATAAAGGTGGCATTGAGTGTTCGGAAAGTATTGTGTGAAACACATGGATCGAAGAGTGGGATTTGTCCATCCATATGACGGATAGATATACTCTGGGCCCCCTCGGTAAATGTCATCCAATTAGCTGCAAGCATGTTGGACTGGCTCACAAGGGATCACATATCACGGGAACGAGAAAAAGAGTACTTATCGGTAACGA
>CAJUWN010000991.1:0-13735 GCA_910589765.1 Avena atlantica
ATTCCTGCAAAAGGTTAGCAATAGCGGGTGGCAAAGAAGAGGCATATCCTCAAATGAAAACAAACCTCTTTGCAGACCATTGCATAACATTGAGTATTGGCTACATCTAGTTCAGCAATATCAATTTTATTTGCAAGCATACATGGACTGCTTCAAACGAATTTCAGTAGCATGGGTAGAACAGATTTAGTGTTCTTTGGTGGTAAAAAATCTGCAGCAACAATCTGATTCTCACTTTTATTTTTCTCCTCAGTTTTAGCTCTACTAGCTCTAGCAAGATCACTTTTAAAATCTGTTCGGGAGTCATAGGTTTTAAGACCAATTTTCTTTCCATCATGCATAAGAGATAGTGATTAGTTTTGCCATTATGAACAGATTCTCTATCAAATTGCCATGGTCTACCAAGTAACAAAGAACAAGCTTGCATAGGTACAACATCACAATCAACAAATCAGAATATGTACCAATAGTAAAATGCACGCGTACCATTCTTGTTACCGTGATCTTGCGAGAACTCTCAAACCATTGGATGTAATATGATGTGGGCGTTGTCTTGTTGGAAGCGCAAGCTTCTCTACCATGTCAACACTGGCCAGGTTATTACAACTCCCTCCATCAATGATGATCCGTATAGCTCTTTCCTTGACAACACCACGTGTTTGGAACAGGTTGTGACGTTGATCTTGCTCAGATTTGCTCAATTGCACACTCAACTCACGTTGTGTAATTAAGCTCTTGTATTGATCAGCAGCTTCAGCTCCCATTACCTCTGGCTCTTCATCAGCATCAGAATTGTCTCCATCTCGAGCAGAAATAAGGGCTAGTGTATCTTCATCAAAGTCACTCGCTGAATCGTATTGACCATCTTCGCGCACCATCATCACACGTTGTGTTGTGCACTGTCTCTCAATATGACCAAAACCCCAGCACTTGCGGCATTGTATATCCTTTGTCTTACCCGTGGAAGCCATAGAAGATGCACTACGAGTAGGAGCATTGGATGATGGTGGAGGAGTCGCTGGAAATCTTGTGGTGGCCTTGGATGTGGTAGTAGCTAGAAGCGAATCACGAGGAGGTGCTGATTGTCGGGATGTCCAAGTGGATGTGCGACCTGCAGAATTATTAGTCCTCCTCCATGGAGTGTGTCGATCCTGCACTTCACGTTCAGCTTTGCAAGCAAGATGAAACAACGAGTGATAGAATTATATTCCTTATAATCTAAGATGTGCTGAATGTCCTTGTTTAATCCACCAAAGAAACGTGCAAGCATTTGTTCATTAGATTCAACAAGACCACACCAAACCATCCCTGTTTGCAATTCCTGATAATACTCTTCTACTGAATTTTTCCCTTGCTCTAAACGTGTCAGATTCATTAGTAAATCACGTTGATAAGTAGGAGGTACAAAACGAACACGCATAGCAGTTTTTAAAGCAGTCCAAGTACTAGGAATAGTAGTAGGGTTTAAACGACAATACTCAGACCACCAAAGGGAAGCAATTTAGTAAATTCACATGTAGCAGCACTAACACGCATATTCTCAGGATATTTTAAGCATGCAATACGTTGTTCTACTTCCATCTCCCATGTAAGATATGCATCAGGATTATATTTACCCTCAAAAGATGGAATATTTAATTTAAGCTTTGCAACATGATCATCATCACGTACCGGTGGTCGAGCGTTGCGGTAGTAATGTCGGGGACGACCAGCAGGTACTGTGAGGTTGTTCAACCTCCTCGTCAAACAGATTGTCGTCGTCGGGGTCGTAGTAGTACCCGTCGTCTGTCCCTAATGTGGCAGCAGCAGCCGCAGCGGAAGTCTGAGGAGCGTCAGCCGCAGCGGCAGCCGCCGGCGGTGCGGCGGGAGCCGAACCAGCAGTCCGACCCGTGATCGGAATGCGCCGTGCGCCATGTGTGGGTGCCGGTGCGGGTGCGGGCAATCGGTTCAAAAGCTCCTTGAACCGAACGTCAGCTTGGCGTTGAAGGATTTCTCGAGTCCATCGATCTTGTCCACGGCGTTGGTGAGCTTGTGTCAAACTCCCTAGGCGCGTATCCACGTCTTCAGCGCGACTGACCAAGAGCGCGGAGAAGTGGGCATGTAGTTCTTCGTTCGTCATGGTGGCAGGGTTCCGCGAAGTATCTGTCATGGTTAGTCCTTAAGAAGCACATGTATATACTACAGGAATATGGTGGAAGTCACGCATAATCCGTCAAGCAATATACGAAGCTCTTACAAGTTCTTACCAAACAGCAGGAAAAGGCGATGTGCAACTGCGAGGATCAGTGGGTCCAGAGATTGAACCAAGCGATTACCAGGAGTCGAGACACCGCACGTGGAGAATATCTGTGGAGCTCTAGGAAGGCTTAGCAAGGGGGGTTAGCAATTATCAAACAACAATGTAAAAGTTGAAAGAATGCTCAACGACGGTACTGTGCTGGTCCTAGGCTAGACCGTACTAGAGACGCGAGCCTAGATCACCAACGATGTCACGACGCAACACAACAAGCACTGTATGATGATATGGCACCCTAAAAAGCGAACCGAGATGCAGAAAATTACTATGATGGCGAGTGTCTAGAACTGATCTACGGGGTCTAAAAAGAGGTTAGCCCCAAAAATTTTTTTGAATTTTTTATTTTGCTCCGGAAAGCGCGCAGGCGCCAAAAAAATATCGCTATAACGGCCGATGGAGAAAAGTGATCCCCAAAGCCGAAAAACTAGTATAGCCAGAATTTTTTTTTTTTGCTCTCCTTCTGGACTTACGACCGGACTTTAGCTGAACACGGAAACAACAAAGAAGGAAAGTCAAAAGAAATAACTAGGAAACAATAACTCTACTCGGACTCGTACCGCGGTGGCGGAGTATTAGGGTTTATGGTGGCAGGGTATATGGCGGCGGAATATGGTGGCGGAATATGGTGGCGGTGATCGGCGAGTGTGGCGGTGACTATTATGATCAGAACTTGAAACTCTAAGGGACGAGACACTAAGACCAGCACTCGACGCGATGTAGACACAAATTCAACAATGCAAAAACTGAAAGATAATGCGAGGCGTAGATTGGTTATGGGATGGATCTAAACTATAACTGTGTTTTTGGCTTTTTCGTGGGTTATAGGTAAAAACAGATCTAATCTACGAAAACAGTAAAATCTCACCGAGCAACTGAAATCTGATACCACTTGATAGGGCAAAGGTGTCCGATCTTTCGATGAGATGGCGATGATCGATTTGGTGGAGTTCGGGCTTGACGATCCGACTACACGTGCGAGCACGAGCGCCAATGCAATCGCTAGGCCAATCTCCTGGAGGTTACCGATCCTGCGTGAACACGATCAGCCTGACCAACGAGGGTCTTAATTCCTACCTGAAATCGAGAACAAGTAAGAACCAATATTGCAATCAAGATATTGCGGATTAAGAGGAAAGCTTTATTGAAGAGGTGGGATCCTGAATAGGTGCGAAGTGCAAGAGGCCTCTGCGACGCTCGAGCCTTGGCGAAGTTGTGACTATGGCTAACTTAATGTCTAAACAAAATCCGAGTCTAAAGGTTCGGCTATGGGGCGTATTTAAGGGCGAAAAGGTGGGTTTCGGCCAGCCATGGAAGTGGTGGCCGAATCTAACCCTAAAAGTCCTTTTCCCTCAAATACGGACTCTAAAAAGTGGCTAATTAAAATCAAGCGAAAATTACATGGGCTGGCCCAAAATAAAGGTGTCGCAGCACCATATTATGCTATGGACGAATTCGTAAAGTATTGATCTTGAATATTTCGTCCAAGCCTTCTTTCTTCATTATGGTGGCCTCAAAGTTCTGAAATCTTCATCCATGGCCTTCTCTTGGATCATCACATGCTTGCTGCCATCTCCATGCATGGCCATGCTCCAATGCTTGTCCCTCTCATCCATGCTTGGTCCATCATTCCTAAGAGTAAGAAATATATCTGATTTAGGCAGCATCATATTCTCATGTATGTAAGGAATATTCAAGATCAATACTTTACGAATTCGTCCATAGCATAATATGGTGCTGCGACACCTTTATTTTGGGCCAGGCCCATGTAATTTTCGCAGGATTTTAATTAGCCACTTTTTAGAGTCCGTATTTGAGGGGAAAAGGACTTTTAGGGTTGGATTCGGCCACCACTTCCATGGCTGGCCGAAACCCCACCTTTTCGCCCTTAAATACGCCCCATAGCCGAACCTCTAGACTCGGATTTTGTTTAGACATTAAGTTAGCCATAGTCGCAACTTCGCCAAGGCTCGAGCGTCGCAGAGGCCTCTTGTACTTCGCACCTATTCAGGATCCCACCTCTTTCAATAAAGCTTTCCTCTTAATCCGCAATATCTTGATTGCAATATTGGTTCTTACTTGTTCTCGATTTCAGGTAGGAATTAAGACCTCGCTGGTCAGGCTGATCGTGTTCACGCAGGATCGGTAACCTCCAGGAGATTGGCCTAGCGATTGCATTGGCGCTCGTGCTCGCACGTGTAGTCGGATCGTCAAGCCCGAACTCCACCAAATCGATTATCGCCATCTCATCGAAAGATCGGACACCTTTGCCCTATCAAACCTCCTCCTCGTCCTCAACCGCGTCAACAAAATGAGCAAGCTCCCCAAGCTCGTCGTCAACAACAAGTTCCACCACGAAACGCGGCACCTCAACAACCGCAAGAGCAATGCAACAATCACCAAGCAAGACATGAGAGCTCGGATGATGATGATGACCGCCCAAATCATGGCAACCGCCGCAACCGGAACCGCAATGGAGAAGAAACTTTCGGCAAGCTCAAGTTCACCATGCCAAAGTTCACCGGTTCCAATGAGCCCAAGGAATATCTCTCTTGGGAACTCAAGGTCGACAAGATCTTCCGCATGCACAACTATAGCAATGAGAAGATGATGGCCATGGCATCCCTCGAGTTTGATGAGTATGCCAACCTTTGGTGGGAACAAGTCCAACTCGCTCGCGAAGCAAAAGAAGAGCCTCCAATCGCAACTTGGCAAGATATGAAGGCTCATATGAGATCCTGCTTTGTTCCTTCACACTACACGCGTGACCTCTTCAACAAGCTTCAAACGCTTAGTCAAGGGACAAAGACCGTGGAAGAGTACTTCAAGCAAATGGAGCTCAACATGATCCGTGCCAACATTGAAGAGCGAGATGAGCAAACAATGGCACGTTTCCTCAATGGCTTGAACCATCCCATCAAGCTCATCATCGAGTTCCAAAAGTACAACAACATGGTTGATCTTGTGCACATCGCATCCAAGGCCGAGCGCCAAGTGCAAGAGGACATCAAGTACAACAAGTCAAAGACGTACTTCACCTACAAGCAAGCGTCAACCACTACTCCAACAACACCAAGTGGAAGCTCCTCAAGTACCACCAAGCTTCCCTTCAAGCCAACTCTCCCTCAAGGAAGACAACCCCAAGTGGCAAACGCACAAGGGATGATCAACCATTCACCGGTGAATGCTACAAGTGTGGAGGCAAAGGGCACAAGTCGAATGCATGTGGGAACAAGAAAGTTTTATTCATCCATGACAACAGCGATGAAGAATACTTGAGTGAAGAAGAGTTTGATGCAAGAGTCAAGGAAGACATGGCAAGGCAACATTTGGAAGAGGACCAAGAACTTCTTGTGTGTGAGCATGACGCAAGTCCATCGCTTGTGGTCACAAGCGTCTTGACCACCCAAGTCAACGAGAATGAAGACCAACGCTCGAACATCTTCCAAACTCGTGCCGGCATCAATGGGAAGTCCATCAAAGTTGTCATCGATGGAGGGAGTTGCCACAACCTTGCAAGCACGGAATTGTGTGAGAAACTCAACCTCTCCCTTCATCCGCATAAACACCCCTAGCATATCCAATGGCTAAGTGACCAAGGATCCGTCAAGATCAAGCACACCGTCTCGGTGACGTTCTCAATTGGGCACTACAAGGACACGGTGGAATGTGACGTGGTCCCAGTGACGGTTTGTCACATGTTGCTCGGAAGACCGTGGCAATACGACAAGCGTGCTTTGCACAATGGTCACTCAAACACTTACACCTTCAAATGGATTGACAAAACTTGTGTGTTGCAACCAATGACTCCTAGCCAAATAATTGCGGACAATGCAAAGGCTTTAGCGAGGGCGCAACACGCAAAAACACCTTGTGAGAAGAGTGGTGAGCGAGAGAACCACACCATAGTGAGTGAGAGCTACAAGCCAAACTCGAGTGGAAAAACTAAGAGTGTTCTTCTTGCCACCAAAAGTGAGATGAGAGAAGTGTGGAACAACCCATCCATCTTGCACTATGTCGTCATATGCAAGGACTAGCGCAAGGAACTAATGACTTGACAAATGTTCCTCCTTCTTTGATGACTATTTTGTAGGAATTCCAAGATGTTTTTCCCGAAGAGCTTCCTCATGGCCTTCCTCCTCTTCGTGGAATCGAGCACCGCATCGACCTCATCCCCGGCGCACCACTTCCAAACCGCGCCGCGTATCGCACAAACCCGGAAGAGACGAAGGAGATCGAACGTCAAATCAACCAACTCGTCTCCAAAGGTTTGATCCAAGTAAGCACTAGCCCAAGCGCGGTCCCCGTGATCCTAGTCCCAAAAACGGATGATACGTTGCTGTTATGCATGGACTGCCGTCCAATCAATGCTATCACCATGCGTTATCGACATCCTATACCGCGTCTTGATGATATGCTTGATGAGTTATGTGGAGCCACTATATTTTCGAAAATTGATCTTCGTAGTGGTTACCATCAAATTCGCCTGGCTGAAGGTGATGAGTGGAAAACCGCCTTCAAGACCAAGCTTGGTCTCTATGAATGGTTGGTTATACCTTTTGGCTTATCTAACGCCCCATCTACCTTCATGCGCCTCATGAACCATATTTTGAGATCTCTAATTGGGAAGAGTGTAGTTGTTTACTTTGATGACATTCTTGTCTATAGCAAGTCACTAGAGGAGCATGGTACTCATGTTAAGGAGGTCCTTCAAATCCTTCGTCATGAAAAGCTTTATGGTAATCTCCCAAAGTGCACTTTTGCAAGAGACAAGCTGATTTTCCTTGGTTTTGTTGTCTCTTCTAATGGCATAGAAGTGGATGTCTCAAAAGTCAAGGACATACGAGATTGGCCCATCCCAACAAATGTTAGTGAACTTCGTAGTTTTCATGGGTTGGCTGGCTTTTACCGTCGCTTTGTGAAAGAGTTTTCTACAATTGCTTGCCCCCTCAACGAATTAACCAAGAAAAATGTCACGTTCGTTTGGGGAAAAGCACAACAAAAGGCTTTTGATGAGCTCAAAAAGAGGCTCACTGAAGCACCACTTCTTGCATCGCCGGATTTCACAAAAACCTTTGAGATTGAATGTGACGCTAGTGGTATTGGCTTTGGTGGCATCCTTATGCAAAATGGGCGTCCTATTGCTTACCATAGCGAGAAACTTGATGGCGCACGCCTCAATTATCCCATTTATGACAAAGAACTTTTTGCCTTGGTTCGAGTTCTTCAAGTGTGGCAACACTATCTTTGGCCCAAAGAATTTATCATCCATTCCGACCATGAGTCGTTGAAGTATCTTAAGGGCCAAGCCAACTTGAGTAAAAGGCACGCAAAATGGGTTGAGTTCATGGAGTCTTTTCCTTACATTGTAAAATACAAGAAGGGCAAAGAAAATGTGGTAGCGGACACCTTGTCTCGCAAAAACACAAGCCTTCTTACACGACTCGAAGTCAATGTCTTGGGTCTTGATGACATCAAATCTTTGTACGCGTCCGACTCTTTCTTTGGACCAATATTTGCACAATGTTCAATAGACAAAGGGATTGATGATTTCTATTTGCATAAGGGTTTTCTTTTCAAACAAAACAAGCTTTGCATTCCGAAATCGTCTCTCCAACTGATGCAGCCCGACCTACGGTCGTTACTACATCAAGGTCTCCAACTTACGCCAAGTCGCCATGGACTCCAAAGGTGAATCCGTTCCTCTATGAAAGCTCACTTCCTACCCTATTGAATGGTATGCTACTTCATACTCCGTCACATATTCATGATAGGTTCACACCGACCAGTACGGAGGCAAGGGAGGAAGCCCGGAGCATCAAGCCCGACAAGACGGAAGCTTGGAAGAGGAGGAGGAAGAAGACATTTCAGCAGCTGCCAGGTTCAAGCGGTACTACCGGTCGGCGGAACCGGTACTACCGGTCAGTGGTACTACCGCCCCCTGCTACCGCCCGGTACTGAAGCTTGCGCCATCGCCACTGGAAGCCCCGGTACTGGCTTGCGGTACTACCGCCCGCAAGCGGTACTACCGGTCCCCAAAGCGGTACTACCGGTGATGACCGGTACTACCGGTCCCAAGTCCGGTACTACCGGTCATGTCAGTGCCTGCGCGCACTAGTTGGGCCACAGCCCATGTATCCCCCCCTTTACTTACCTATTCGCCTAGTTTATCCCCAAACTACCCTTGTTTAGTGGTTGGCCTATAAATAGAGCCCCCACCCCTCATGTATCCCTTAGGCATAGATGATAGACTAAAGAAAACCCCCATTGTGGAATCTCTAGTTTTGCCTCATCCCCTTTACCAAGGGGACCGACTATCGTCACCAACCTCGATTGGACTTTGCATCACGCATCCATCGTTGAACAAGGCCTTGGTTCTCGGTTTCTCGCCCCCAAGTCGTCAAGACCCTCCTCAAGGTGTTCTTCCCTCTCCGATGTGGATTTGAGGGAGCACGTTGACCGATCTTTCCTTGCGAGGATTCTATCGGACCGGTGGCCGCCGTTCGGGAGCAATCGGCCTTGTATCGTGTGAGTTTTGCGTGTGTTCATCGTGTTCTTCGCGAGGTGTGTGTTCGCTTCCGCTACCTTCTCCCTTTCCCCGCTTTCCCATCGATTTGACCACGAGATCCGTGAAGATCGGGCACCCAAGAGGTTAACCCCTCCATCATCTGGTATCAGCAGCTTTTGGTTGCCACGGATTTCTCATCGATTTGGTCTTTTCCCCATAAATTCGTAAATTCCACCAAAAACAGCCCCAATTCGTGTTTTGGATCGATCTATGATTTGAGTGCGTTTTGGTAGGTTTTGATCCGTGGATTACTTGCTAAACTTGTTGATCTACCTTCCTTTGCGTTCCCATGGCCTAATGCTTTGATTTCCCCCTTCGATTTGGTGTTTTTCTTGAAGTTTTTCCGCCCAAATCACCCCAAAATCGCGAAAACGAGTCAAAACTGGGAGTTACAGGTCCAAGCGGTACTACCGGGTCCAAAAACCGGTACTACCGCACTTAACCGGTACTACCGGACCCAAAAGACCGGTACTACCGCCCCATTCTGATCAAAAACAGCAAGATCCAGATTTCAGCCTCTCACCGTTTTGGGCATAACTTTTGCATACGAACTCGGATTTTGGTGTTCTTTAGCTCATTTCGAAGAGGAGAAGGAGCTTTACATCATCATCCACGTGGTTCATGCTATCTTCTCCATCCAAATTCCATGAGCAAGGCGGAATCCAACAATAAAGGGTGAAGATCGTCGACGAAAGGTATAAACATTCCGCGACTTCTCCCCACTTGCATTCCTTTGTGAACCCCACTATCTTTGTGAGCAACAAACACCTATTGAGACTAGTTCCTCTTATGATTGCTTGGGCTATGCACATTTGATACCTTGTAGAATACCGAGCAAACATTGTGAGTGCTATCTCATATAGTTATCTTGTATAGTTGTTGGAACAAGGAAGAGGCAAGTGAAAAATAAATAAAAGAAAAAGAGTGATACAAAAAGAAAAAAAATAGAAAAAGAAAATAAAAAGAAAGAAATACACATGTGCCTCATAGAATAGGAAGCGCAAGCTCGATGAACATCATATAGGTGGTACTTATTGTGCATATCTTGTAGCCCACCAATTTTGTGCAATCGAACTAGCGTCTCTCCGTGTACTTGTGTGACACGAGCTTATAGTCTTCGCTAGGTAATCATTTGGTTCTTAGCTCACTTTCTCCGTCGCACAAGTCCCATTTATCCCACTGTGTGTGTTTCCTTGTACATATTTCCTATCTTGTGGATTAACTTGTTTGCTTTGTGATCATTATGGTTCTTTACTTGCCATTACAATATCTTAATTTCGGATTGGTTCTTGACATGCCATTTTCCATACCTATCCACCATAGGCCTTGTGTGTGTGTGTTTTTTTGTTGGTAGTTGGTTTTGGTGTTCCACGTAACTTCACTTTGCTTGGTTTATTGCTCTCAAGTGTGGCCACTTGCACGATACGATCTTCCAAGGTAAAGTAAGGTTTGACGTTGTGTCCCTAACACCCTCTACCACTTCCATATACACCGCTTGGTCTTGTGAATCATGTCTAGGGACTCCGGAACCGAGGATTATTTCTATGAAGAATCCACGATGAGCCACCATGCCTATGTCTCCACAAGCATGGATAACATGATGGAGCACTACACCAACAATGGCTCCACATGCTTGGGTGATATGGAGTACTACAACAACAATGACTCCCCAAGCATGGACGACTTCAAGAACGACAACGCGAAGCTCCTCACGTCGCACCGACCAAGACGGAGCCTCCAACTCGAGTGCGCCAAGGTCCATCATCAAATGGACAAGTTCCAAAGCGACCTCCACAACTTCAAGAAGGACATGGACAACGACTTCGACAAAAACATGAGGATGGTCGCCAAGACTAATGATGCTTTGTGCTCATTAGAAAAACTTACAAGGAAGAGTGCCAAGATCAAGGCCATCGTCGTGAGCGTCATATGGATGGCCAAGTGCGCCACCTACATCAACCATCGGAAAGGCACGCGAATGACCTCCGTCGACACCATCACAAGGCACCTTCAACTTCTTGTGCCACCACCAAAATGGCACCAAGAGCAAGCCTTCGTCCTCGCCATCAAGCTTCAACGACTCCGCTTGCATTTGAAGACCTCATGAACGAGGAAAATGAAGACCTCTACTTCGCCAAGTTGGATAGCATGAGCCTACCTCCACCACTACTACGCGATGGCCACGAGACAGTCGAGCATGGGATTTTCCCTTCGACCATGGAGGAGAGCAATGATGCCCATCTTATGGCATCCAACCTTGGAGGCGACAAGGTCAAGAATGGTTCCATGGAGGAAGACGCCCGATGCTATGAAGCAATGATGCCTTGAATGGAGAAGATGTACATGGTAGATGCTACGCCATGGATACATCAAGAAGATGAAGTCGTCCACAAGGAGGCCACTACTTCCACAACACCCACTTCATATGAGAGGTATGAACAAGGTAACAATAAGGGTGTTGATGATGCCATGATCCCACTAGTGGACATGATGAATTGTGAGGATATGCATGCTATGGATGATACTTGTGACATTACATATGCTTCACTCATATTCCCATGTGATGATTTGCCTTTGCATCATATTGATCATGTGGAATTGTTTGATTGCGAACTCATTGCCATAAACATGCCATGCTATGCATCTTGTGTGTATCCTCCAATTGCTATGGACATGCTTTGTCATGCTAGTCATTCAATTTTTCCGTTGCTTGCCATAAGATGAATGCTTGCAACAATATTGACCACATGCGTTATAATGAGATTGCCCCCATAGCTTTCTCAATTTTTGGAGATTTTGATGATTGCCATGATAAGCATGTTCCCCACTTGCATACTCACCATGCACCTATTTCATACTTGATTGACATTAATGGTGATGTGCACAAGAAGAGATACATCATGATGGATGATGTGTATCTCTACCATGCACACACGTTCTTCCTTTTACATATGATGTGTGTAGGTACCCGAACGAGAATGTCAACCTCGGTTGCGCACGAGTTGACAAAAGAGCTCTTGAGAGCATCCCACAAGTGAGTTCAAGATCGAACCCAGCTCTGATACCTTTTGCATGCTTTGCATCTTTCATGTTGGCAATTGCTCTTTCCTATGGTTTGATTGCAAGCATGTTAATGGTATTCTCCCCTCGTGACATTCATGTTTCTTCGCATTTAGATAATGATGCTTTGTGTGTTGCAACAAAACTGTTGAACATTTTCTATTTCCAATGTTTTGTGTGCACCCACAATTCCATTAAGAGCATGTATTGTCATGAGAGCTTCCAAGAATCTCGTCTTGTTGTTGCAACAAACATAAGGACCACTTGCTCTTTCATTTGGTTTGTTTGCAAACATAATACTTTTGTTTTGGATATGCTTCCTTCTGTGTTTTTGCCAAATTTCCTATTCTTGCATCAAAGATGTTGTTTGAAATTTGGATCCAATGCTTTGAATGCCCCACTTCTATGTTATATGGAGTTTTTGAGTTTCCACATTTGGATGATGTTCAAACGATTTCCATGCACATTGACCATGCATATGCATTCCGTTTGCTATACTTGAGTTGTGCTAATCGTGTTGTGAACAAGAATGGACATGCCACAAATGACATGCTCCTCTATCACACACACATATGTTGCTTGGTCTTTGTTGTATGAAGGTACAAATGCATACACGTCAACCTCTATGGACTATATGTTGACACGAAGAATCGAAGAGAGTTACATATGGCTACCCTTCACCGAGCTATCTCTACAAGCTAAGGTGACTCCCTTCTACTTGAGGACTCATGCTATAATCTTCATGAATTGGCTACGCCTTGAGTGTTGCTTTGCTTTTGTCGTGAGCTTTGTAGGCTTCAAGGAAGGTGAAGGAACAATGAAGTGTTGTCAAGTCAATCTTCCCGAGGACGACTATAAGGTGAACCCCAGGATCAAGAAGGTCTCTCGACCGCTTCTACTTTGTGATGAGCATGTAGAGTCGAGGACGACTCTTTTGAAGGGGGGAGATGATGCAGCCCGACCTACGGTCGTTACTACATCAAGGTCTCCAACTTACGCCAAGTCGCCATGGACTCCAAAGGTGAATCCGTTCCTCTATGAAAGCTCACTTCCTACCCTATTGAATGGTATGCTACTTCATACTCCGTCACATATTCATGATAGGTTCACACCGACCAGTACGGAGGCAAGGGAGGAAGCCGGAGCATCAAGCCCGACAAGACGGAAGCTTGGAAGAGGAGGAGGAAGAAGACAGTTCAGCAGCTGCCAGGTTCAAGCGGTACTACCGGTCGGCGGAACCGGTACTACCGGTCAGCGGTACTACCGCCCCTGCTACCGCCGTACTGAAGCTTGCGCCATCGCCACTGAAGCCCCGGTACTGACTGGCTTGCGGTACTACCGGTACCCCCAAAGCGGTACTACCACCGGTGATGACCGGTTACTACGGTCCAAGTCCGGTACTACCGGTCATGTCAGTGCCTGCGCGCCAGTTGGGCCACAGCCCATGTATCCCCCCCTTTACTTACCTATTCGCCTAGTTTATCCCCAAACTACCCTTGTTTAGTGGTGGCCTATAAATAGAGCCCCACCCCTCATGTATCCCTTAGGCATAGATGATGACTAAAGAAAACCCATTGTGGAATCTCTAGTTTTGCCTCATCCCCTTTACCAAGGGGGACCGACTATCGTCACCAACCTCGATTGGCTTTGCATCACGCATCCATCGTGAACAAGGCCTTGGTCTCCGTTTCTCGCCCCCAAGTCGTCAAGACCCTCCTCAAGGTGTTCTTCCCTCTCCGATGTGGATTTGAGGGAGCACGTTGACCGATCTTTCCTTGCGAGGGATTCTATCGGACCGGTGGCCGCCGTTCGGG
>CAJUWN010000992.1:0-26868 GCA_910589765.1 Avena atlantica
TGGTAGCTTCAAATTATTGACAAATCGTTGCATGGTCATCTCAAGCGAGTCACAGAACTCTAGCACGCTGCATAAGCATCTCCATCTCAATGTAGTACTCTCAACCGACATGGTTCCTTGTCTCAAGTTTGTCAACTTATCAAAAACTGAGAGCAGGTAGTTGGTGGGTACAAGCGTTCCTTCATGATACGCTTCATCTCTCGCCAAGTTATCACCGGAAGGTCATTGTCATCCCTTCTATTCTGCACAAAGGGCATCCCACCAACGCAAAGCATAACCATCAAATTCTGACGCTGCAAGCTTGACCTTCTTTTCTTCAGTGTACTCATACAAGCGCCAGAGTTCTCAATCTTCAACTCCCATGTTAGGTAATCATCAGGATCAATGGAGCCATCAAACTTGGAATTGAAAACTTGGGCTTGCCCAATCCATCATCAACCGGTTGGTGAGGTATACGCTGAGCACGCCCAATTGGAGCAAAGCCACGTCCATGAACAGGTTGAGGAGCACGGCCACGGCCAACTTGTGGTTGTTGACCATCCCTACTGATGCAGCCCGTCCTACGACCGCTACTACATCTACTCCACGAGCTCCCCTAGTGGACCCATGACTCGCGCCCGAACCAAACTCCTTCAAGCTAAGGTGAACTCGCTCCTCTCCTGTGTGACTTCGGCACACCCTTGGATGGCTTACTATTCATATGCATACACTGTGCATCATCAGGTACGAAGAGAGAGAAGGACCCAAGGACCGGAGGGGAAGCAACCCAGTCGCTGCCAGACGCCAACGGTACTACCGGTTGAGCCGACCGGTACTACCGCTCCAAGCGGTACTATCGGCCCCAAATACCGGACGCTCTAGGAAGCAACACTCCACGCCCCAGACGCAAGCGGTACTACGGCCCAGCAACCGGTACTACCGGACAGCGGTACACTGCCCCCGCCTACCGCTCACCACAGGCGCCTCCGACGGAAGCTCCAGGCCCTCAAGCGGTTACTACGCTCCGGAGCGGTACTACCGGTTTTAAAACCGGTACTACCGGTTGCCGGACCGTTACTACCGGCCCTGATGATCCTGTACGCCTGGAGTCGGCCCTGTGCCATGTAACCCTTCCTATAATTACCTTTTCATTCCGAAACTACCCTGTTTGTGGTGGACTATATTATAGCCCCCACCCTCTATTGTAAACCTTAGACTTGGATAATAATAGATATTAAGGAAACCCTTTGAGGACTTATATCTATTGGTCTCATGCTCCTACCAAGGGAGCACCGGATTATCCACCCCCCCTCTTGGATCTTGCCTAGTGCATTCAAGTTGTACAAGGCCTTGGGTTCTCGGTTTCTCGCCCCCAAGTCGTCAAGATTTCACCACAGCACCTCATCCCCCGTTGTTGGCATGGGGAGCAAGCTTCGCCCAACACCGATCCTAGAGATTATGTTGGACCGGTTGCCACCGGCGTGAGAGATAGGCGTGTATCGTGTTTTGGTGTGCGTGTGTTCGTGGTTTTCATTTCTCCTTCCTCGATTTCATCCCTCGACCACCGCTTTCCCCTCATTTCTTGTGGAATTCGTGAAAGATCGGGCCAACCCAAGGGTACCCATAACATATTGGTATCAAGAGCACGGTTGATCACGAATTTTCCCCCAATTTTTCTTTTATCCGCCTTAAAATCAAAAATCCCACCAAAAAGAGCCCCAATTTGCCTTCGGATCGATCTCTGGATTGGTGAGTTTTTCGTGGTTTGGTCATAGATCTGTTGCTTTGGGAGTCGATCTATAGCCCCTGTTGTTTCTAGCCCAGCCTTTCGGTCAGATCTTCACGAATTTGAGGTTTTTGGCAAGTTCATCCCGGTTCCAGTTCTGTGTGACAAGTGTACTACCGGCCGTGCAAGCGGTACTACCGCACGTAACCGGTACTACCGGTAGTACAAGCGGTAATACCGCTCACCGGTACTACCGGTTTGGCACAAGCGGTACTACCGCTCGACTCTGACCGTGATTCCTGCCCTGGGACACCTCAATTCGTTTGCTGATTTTCCACCTCGCTTTGTTCGTGTTTCGCGTGTTTGTCGCCATTCTCCAACAGCTTCCGCATCAAAGTCACCTCGCGCTCAACGACACCGCGACACTCGAACATCATCCCCCACCAACGGTTGCAAGTCGTCAAAAATTACCAAAGGTATAACTTGCACCACCTTGACAGCCCCATATCTTCCTTTGTGTTGTATCTATCCTATGAGAGCAACTCATTTTGTGTTTTGTCTAAGCATTGTGCACTTGCCTTCGGAAAGTGAGAGTGTGAGGCCAAATACAAAAGCTCACATAGTAGCATAGCAAGGGAGAAAAAGAAAAAAAGAATCAAAAAAAAAAAAAAAGAAAGAAAAAGATAGAATAGAAAGATACATAGTCTCCAATACAAGAGAATACCAAGCTTGTAAGCCAAGAAAAGAGAGAAGAAAGAGCGCACCGAGGCAAGTGCACAAATCTATGCTTATCCTCTTTTGGCAAACGAGTTGTGGTCTCTCCTTGAGTTGGCACGACAAACGAGCGTAGTCTTCGTTAGGACCTTTGTGCTCATTTCATAGTCGTGCTAACCCCGTTTTCTCCACGTGTGTGTTTTCCGTGTTTTGTAGATCGTATCCTTTTGCTTTTGATCTTTGGTTCTTTGCCATGTAGGACAATAACCTTTTGCTTGGATCGTTTCGTTTGGTTTTGCACAATCCTAAACTTCCACCAAAAAGCTTTGAGAGTTGTAGCATATTTGTGTGTGAGTTTCTTGCCATTTCACTTTGCACGCTGTTCGCTCATTTGTGTGGCAATTGGTTTGATATAATCTCCAAGGTGAGGTAAAAGGCTAAATCTCCACACCCTTTCTCCATATACAACCCTTGTTCGCTTTGCATCATGGACAGGCATGGAGAGCCATCCCAACCACCACAACCTCCGGAGGATGACACACAATTCATGACAAGATGGGACTATTGGAAGGTCCGAGGAGAATTCAACTATCGTTGTGAAGCTCTCGAGCAGCGCCAAGATGAACAATTTAGCGAGGCCCGTGTGGAATTCAAGAACATCGACAACCGCTTCGAAGAAGTTCGTGGCCAAATGCATGCCATGCAACACAACCTCGGTCATCAAAATGAAGCTCTTGGTCGTGCACTCGCTTCAACGGAATGAGAAGCTTCAACGCCTCATTGATGGACTAGCAAGGCCACGCTCGCGCGAATCAAGCTCATCTCGGCACTCCTCAAGCGAATCAAGTGCACCTCGCCGTCATGCTTCAAGGCACCGGGATGGACCCGTTCTTCAATCCATGAGCTCTTCGCAAGCGTACCATCTCCGCGTCACGCCACAACGTCAAGCTATGATGGTGACCTCTCCGCAAGACCTCCTAGACGCGAAGCGAACCGGCCACAACCAAGGGAACTTGTGATTCAACAAGAGCAACTCGCATGGACCACCAAGGCCATCGTCGTCGACATGTCCCTTCCACTCCAAGTGAAACATCCGAAGAGGATGAACAAGATCACGTCGACGTGAAGCACTCGAAGATCCTCCAAGGCGTCTTCATCGACATGATCGTCCACGTCGGCAACATGATGGTCATGACGAGCCTCCGCCACACCAGAAGAGAAGAGCAGCCATTGCGCATGCGGCTCGACGTCCCCTCGCCACAGGGCGCAAGACAATGCTCCTCGGCATCAACCACGAAAAGAACAAGAGCAAGCTCCCCAAGCTCGTCGTGAGGACCATCAACCTCCTCCTCGTCCTCAACCGCGACAACAAAACGAGCAAGCTCCTCAAGCTCGTCGTCAACAACAAGTTCCACCACCAAACGCGGCACCTCAACAACAGCAAGAGCAACGCAACAATCACCAAGCAACACATGAGAGCTCGGATGATGATGATGACCGCCCAAATCATGGCAACCGCCGCAACCGGAACGCAATGGAGAAGAAACTTTCGGCAAGCTCAAGTTCACCATGCCAAAGTTCACCGGTTCCAATGAGCCCGAGGAATATCTCTCTTGGGAACTCAAGGTCGACAAGATCTTCCGCATGCACAACTATAGCAATGAGAAGATGATGGCCATGGCATCCCTCGAGTTTGATGAATATGCCAACCTTTGGTGGGAACAAGTCCAACTCGCTCGCGAAGCAAAAGAAGAGCCTCCAATCGCAACTTGGCAAGATATGAAGGCTCATATGAGATCCCGCTTTGTTCCTTCACACTACACGCGTGACCTCTTCAACAAGCTTCAAACGCTTAGTCAAGGAACAAAGACCGTGGAAGAGTACTTCAAGCAAATGGAGCTCAACATGATCTGTGCCAACATTGAAGAGCGAGATGAACAAACAATGGCACGTTTCCTCAATGGCTTGAACCATCCCATCAAGCGCATCACCGAGTTCCAAAAGTACAAACAACATGGTTGAGCTTGTGCACATCGCATCCTAGGCCGAGCGCCAAGTGCAAGAGGACATCAAGTACAACAAGCCAAAGACGTACTTCACCTACAAGCAAGCATCAACCACTACTCCAACAACACCAAGTGGAAGCTCCTCAAGTACCACCAAGCTTCCCTTCAAGCCAACTCTCCCTCAAGGAAAACAGCCCCCAAGTGGCAAACACACAAGGGATGATCAACCATTCAATGGTGAATGCTACAAGTGTGGAGGCAAAGGGCACAAGTCGAATGCATGTGGGACAAGAAATTTTGTTCATCCATGACAACGGCGATGAAGAATACTTGAGTGAAGAAGAGTTTGATGCAAGAGTCAAGGAAGCCATGGCAAGGCAACATTTGGAAGAGGACCAAGAACTTCTTGTGTGTGAGCATGACGCAAGTCCATCGCTTGTGGTCACAAGGGTCTTGACTACCCAAGTCAACGAGAATGAAGACCAATGCTCGAACATCTTCCAAACTCGTGCCGGCATCAATGGGAAGTCCATCAAAGTTGTCATCTATGGAGGGAGTTGCCACAACCTTGCAAGTACGGAATTGTGTGAGAAACTCAACCTCACCCTCCATCCGCATAAACACCCCTACCATATCCAATGGCTAAGTGACCAAGGATCCGTCAAGATCAAGCACACCGTCTCGGTGGCGTTCTCAATTGGGCACTACAAGGACACCGTGGAATGTGACGTGGTCCAATGACGGTTTTGCCACTTGGTGCTCGGAAGGCCGTGGCAATATGACAAGCATGCTTTGCATAATGGTCACTCAAACACTTACACCTTCAAATGGCTTGATAAAACTTGTGTTTTGCAACTAATGACTCCTAGCCAAATAATTGCGGAAAATGCAAAGGCTTTAGCGAGGGCGCAACACGCAAAAACACCTTGTGAGAAGAGTGGCGAGCGAGAGAACCACACCATAGTGAGTGAGAGCTACAAGCCAAACTCGAGTGAAAAAACTAAGAGTGTTCTTCTTGCCACCAAAAGTGAGATGAGAGAAGAAGTGCGGAACAACCCATCCATCTTGCACTATGTCCTTGTATGCAAGGGACTAGCGCAAGGAACTAACGACTTGACAAATGTTCCTCCTTCTTTGATGACTATTTTGCAGGAATTCCAAGACGTTTTCCCGAAGAGCTTCCTCATGGCCTCTCCTCTTCGTGGAATCGAGCACCGCATCGACCTCATACCCGGCGCACCACTTCCAAACCGCGCCGCGTATCACACGAAACCGGGAGAGAGACGAAGGAGATCGAACGTCAAATCAACCAACTCGTCTCCAAAGGTTTGATCCAAGTAAGCACTAGCCCAAGCACGGTCCCCGTGATTCTAGTCCCAAAAACGGATGATACGTTGTGGTTATGCATGGACTGCCGTCCAATCAATGCTATCACCGTGCGTTATCGACATCCTATACCGCGTCTTGATGACATGCTTGATGAGTTATGTGGAGCCACTATATTTTCAAAAATTGATCTTCGTAGTGGTTACCATCAAATTCGCATGGCCGAAGGGGATGAGTGGAAAACCGCCTTCAAGACCAAGCTTGGTCTCTATGAATGGTTGGTTATGATTTTTGGCTTATCTAATGCCCCATCTACCTTCATGCGTCTAATGAACCATATTTTGAGATCTCTAATTGGGAAGAGTGTGTAGTTGTTTACTTTGATGACATTCTTTTATAGCAAGTCACTAGAGGAGCATGTTACTCATGTTAAGGAGGTCCTTCAAATCCTTCGTCATGAAAAGCTTTATGCTAATCTCCCAAATTGCACTTTTGCAAGAGACAAGCTGATTTTCCTTGGTTTTGTTGTGTCTTCTAATGGCATATAAGTGGATGTCTCAAAAGTCAAGGACATACGAGATTGGCCCATCCCTACAAATGTTAGTGAACTTCGTAGTTTTCATGGGTTGGCTGGCTTTTACCGTCGCTTTGTGAAAGATTTTTCTACCATTGCTTGCCCCCTCAACGAATTGACCAAGAAAAATGTCACGTTTGTTTGGGGAAAAGCACAACAAAAGGCTTTTGATGAGCTCAAAAAGAGGACTCACCGAAGCACCACTTCTTGCATTGCCGGATTTCACAAAAACCTTTGAGATTGAATGTGACACTAGTGGTATTGGCATTGGTGGCGTCCTTATGCAAAATGGGCGTCCTATTGCTTACCATAGTGAGAAACTTGATGGCGCACGCCTCAATTATCCCATTTATGACAAAGAACTTTTTTGCCTGGTTCGAGTTCTTCAAGTGTGGCAACACTATCTTTGGCCCAAAGAATTTATCATCCATTCCGACCATGAGTCGTTGAAGTATCTTAAGGGCCAAGCCAACTTGAGTAAAAGGCACGCAAAATGGGTTGAGTTCATGGAGTCTTTTCCTTACATTGTCAAATACAAGAAGGGCAAAGAAAATGTGGTAGCGGACGCCTTGTCTCGCAAAAACACAAGCCTTCTTACACGACTCGAAGTCAATGTCTTGGGTCTTGATGACATCAAATCTTTGTACGCGTCCGACCCTTTCTTTGGACCAATTGTTGCAACATGTTCAATAGAAAAAGGGATTGATGATTTCTATTTGCATAAGGGTTTTCTTTTCAAACAAAACAAGCTTTGCATTCCGAAATCGTCTCTCCAACTTTTGCTTCTTCAAGAGTCCCATGGTGGAGGCCTTATGGGTCACTTTGGCCGTGACAAGACATATGACATGCTCCCTCCACTACTTTTGTCCAAAGATGAAGCGCGATGTGGAGCGCCACGTTCAACGATGCACTACATGTATCCAAGCTAAGTCTAAGTCCAACCCATTTGGTCTTTATATGCCATTGCCTATCCTCATGCACCTTGGTCGGACATTAGCATGGACTTTGTGTTAGGCTTTCCTAGATCTAACATGGTCATGATTCCATATTTGTAGTCGTGGATTGCTTTTCTAAAATGGCACATTTCATTCCGTGCCATAAGACCGATGATGCTTCACATGTAGCAATTTGTTTTTCAGGGAAATAATTCGGCTACACGGTGTGCCTCGAACAATCGTCTCCGACCGCGACGTAAAATTCATGAGCTACTTATGGAAGACTCTCATGACCAAGCTCGGCATCAAGCTCTCTTCTCGTCCGCCTCGCATCCTCAAACCGATGGACAAAACCGAGGTCGTCAATCGAAGTCTTGGCACACTCCTCCGGGTGTTGATAAAGAAGAACCTTAAAGACTAGGAGGAATGCATTCCACACGCCGAGTTGGCCTACAACCGCGCCAAGCACTCCACCACCATGAGGAGCCCGTTCATGATCGTCTACGGCTTCGAGCCTCTCACCGCGCTCGATATCCTTCCACTTCCACTTCATGAACGTGCCAATATGGACGTTGTCAAGCGTGCCCAAACAATGAAGAAACTCCATGAAGACACACGAGCTACGATCGAGCAACAAGTCCTCCGCCAAGCATCAATACTAAACAAGAACAGAAAGAGATGATCTTTGATGAGGGCGACCTTGTGTGGATACACTTGAGTAAAGACCGCTTCCCAAGGAACGCGACTCCACGCTAAAGCCAAGAGGCGATGGACCATTCAAGGTGCTAAAGAGGATCAACAACAACGCCTATGTCATCGATATACCAAAATCGAAGTATCTTGTGAGCTCGACATTCAATGTCAAGGGACCTCTCACCCTACCATGGCGAAGAGGAAGTTGTGACGCTTGAAGAGTCAAGGACGACTCTTTCCCAGGGGGGGGAGCTGATGCAGCCCGTCCTACGATCGCTACTACATCTACTCCACGAGCTCCCAAGTGGACCCATGACTCGCGCCCGACCAAACTCCTTCAAGCTAAGGTGAACTCGCTCCTCTCCTTGTGTGACTTCGGCACACCCTTGGATGGCTTACTACTTCATCATACACTGTGCATCATCAGGTACGAAGAGAAGGACCCAAGGAACGGAGGGAAGCAACCAGTCGCTGCCAGACGCTAGCGGTACTACCGGTTGAGCCGACCGATACTACCGCTCCAAGCGGTACTACCGGCCCCAGCTACCGGACGCTCCAGGAAGCAACACTCCACGCCCCAGACGCAAGCGGTACTACCGGCCCAGCAACCGGTACTACCGGACAACGGTACTACCGCCCCCGCCTACCGCTCACCACAGGCGCCTCCGACGGAAGCTCCAGGCCCTCAAGCGGTACTACCGCTCCCGGAGCGGTACTACCGATTAAGACCGGTACTACCGGTTGCCGGACCGGTACTACCGGCCCTGACTGATCCTGTACGCCTGAGTTCGGCCCTGTGCCATGTAACCCTTCCTATAATTTACCTTTTCATTCTGAAACTACCCCTGTTCTGTGGCTGGACTATATATAGCCCCCACCCTCTATTGTAAACCCTTAGACTTGGATAATAATAGATATTAAGGAAACCCTTTGAGGACTTATATCTATTGGTCTCATGCTCCTACCAAGGAGCACCGGATTATCCACCCCCCTCTTGGATCTTGCCTAGTGCGTTCAAGTTGTACAAGGCCTTGGGTTCTCGGTTTCTCGCCCCCAAGTCGTCAAGATCTCACCAAGCACCTCATCCCCGTTGTTGGCGTGGAGAGCGAGCTTCGGCCAACACGATCCTAGAGATTATGTTGGACCGGTTGCCACCGGCGTGAGAGATAGGCGTGTATCGTGTTTTGGTGTGCGTGTGTTCGTGGTTTTCATCTCCTTCCTCGATTTCATCCCCCGACCACCGATTTCCCCTCGTTTCTTGTGGAATTCGTGAAAGATCGGGCCAACCCAAGGGTTACCCCATAACACCTACATTACTTGCTTCTTCATCGTCATGGGCATCATCATATTGCTGCCTTTGTCCAATTGCTATTGTGAGAGCATCAAGAGAACGTTGCAAAGATGTGACATTGGTGTTGATAGTTGTTACTTGTGTCTGTATGGTAGCGACTGCCTCAACATTTGCTCCCAAAGTCACTTGCACGTCCTGAATATTCTTGTCAATGGCATCTATTGTATGGTTGAACACACGTGTCAAATGGGACTTCAATGCTTCATATTCCCGCCAGTTGACAAGCTCGTCATCCTTCTTTTTCTGTGACACAACATCATCACTAGTAGACATGATTAGTAGATTAGTGCAAAAAGCAAAATCGATATGGTGGAACACTCACAACTCACTCCAACTGACAAGAAAGTAGATCTTACCATTCCAAAGTGAATAGAGATGCTTTACCAATTCGAAATCAACAACTAATGCACTAATGTGATGAAGTGAATATCAAGGGTATGGAGAATGATCGCATGACACACAGGTTATTTATGGTGGAGCTGTAGGTATGGTATCCTGTTATGGGGTAACCCTTGGGGTGGGTGGCCCGATCTTTCACGAATCTCTGCGGGAACCGAGGGGAAAACGGTGTGGAGGGGAAGAGGGGATGAAATCCACGAACACACGCACACTAAAACCCGATGAACTCACGCACACAAATCACGATACATGACGATAACTCACGCCGGTGGCAACCGGTCCAACATAATCCCTAGGATCGGTGTTGGGCGAAGCTCTCTCTCCACGGCCAACAACGGGGGCGAGGTGCTTGGTGAGATCTTGACTACTTGGGGGCGAGAAACCGAGAACCCAAGGCCTTGTACAACTTGAACACACTAGGCAAGATCCAAGAGGTTGTGGATAATAGGGTGCCCCTTGGTAGGAGCATGAGACCAATAGATGAAAGATCCTCAAAGGGGTGTCCTCAATCTATTATTATCCAGGTCTAGGGTTTACATATTAGGGGTGGGGCTTTATATAGGCCAACCACTTAAACAAGGGTAGTTTTGGAATAAAACTGGAAGTTTGGGCGAAACTGGGGGTTACATGGGCCAGGCCCAAAAGGCCTTGACATGCCTGGCATCGAGCAGGCCGGAGACTCCGGTGTTGGCTCCGGAGACTCCGGTCTGGGCCAGAGACTCCGGGTCAGTCTCCGGACCCGTCTCCGGAGTGGGCATCTGGCTGTCCCGGGCTGGTTCTTGGGGTCGGACCGGAGGAAGGTCCGGAGACTCCGGTGTAGGGGACCGGAGACTCTGGTGTGTAGAGCTCCAGCAGCTTCTTCTCCTGGTCCTTCTTCCTTGGGGGCTTGGTGTGGTGATGTTGCTTCATAGCTGAGGATACATAACGTAGTTGCATGAAGTAGCAAGCCATCCAAAGGTAGACCAAAATCACATGAGGAAAGGAGCGAGTTAACCTTGGTTTGTAGGAGCTTGGCTCGGGCGCGAGTCATTGGTCCACTTGGGGGACTAGGTGTTGTAGATGGAGGTGCGTCCGTAGGACGGGCTGCATCAGCTCCCCCCCCTTGGGAAAGAGTCGTCCTCGACTCTTCAACCTTTCAACTAAATCTTCGCCATGGTAGGGTGAGAGGTCCTTGACATTGAATGTCGGGCTCACAAGATACTTGGATGTTGGGATATCAATGATGTAGGCGTTTTTGTTGATCCTCTTTAGTACTTTGAACGGTCCATCACCTCTTGGCTTGAGTTTGGAGTCGCGGTCCTTGGGGAAGCAGTCTTTACTCAAGTGTATCCACACAAGGTCGCCTTCTTCAAAGATCATCTCTTTCTTGTTCTTGTTTAGCCTTGATGCTTGGAGAAGGACTTGTTCTCGATCGTAGCTCTTGTGTCTTCATGGAGTTTCTTCATTGTTTGGGCGCGTTTGACCACGTCCATATTGGCACGTTCATGAAGCATAAGTGGAAGGATATCGAGCACGGTGAGAGGCTCGAAGCCATATACGATCATGAACGGGCTCCTCATGGTGGTGGAGTGCTTGGCGCGGTTGTAGGCGAACTCGGCGTGTGGAATACATTCCTCCCAGTCTTTAAGGTTCTTCTTGATCAACACACGTAGGAGTGTGCCAAGGCTTCGATTTACGACCTCGGTTTGTCCATCGGTTTGAGGATGCGAGGCGGACGAGAAGAGGAGCTTGATGCCAAGCTTGGCCATGAGAGTCTTCCAGAAGTAGCTCATGAATTTGACGTCGCGGTCGGAGACGATTGTTCTTGGTACACCGTGTAGATGAATTATTTCCCTGAAAAACAAATTTGCTACATGTGAAGCATCATCGGTCTTATGGCACTGAATGAAGTGTTGCCATTTTGGAAAAGCGATCCACTACCACAAATATAGAATCATGTCCATGTTTAGATCTAGGCAAGCCTAACACAAAGTCCATGCTAATGTCCGACCAAGGTGCATGAGGAATAGGCAATGGCATATAAAGATCAAAGGGGTTAGACTTAGACTTAGCTTGGATACATGTAGTGCATCGTTGGACGTGGCGCTCCACGTCGCGCTTCATCTTTGGCCAAAGTAGTGAGTGGATAGCATGTCATATGTCTTGTCACGGCCAAAGTGACCCATAAGGCCTCCACCATGGGACTCTTGAAGAAGCAAAATTTGGAGAGACGACTTCGGAATGCAAAGCTTGTTTTGTTTGAAAAGAAAACCCTTATGCAAATAGAAATCATCAATCCCTTTGTCTATTGAACATCTTGCAAAAATTGGTCCAAAGAAAGGGTCGGACGCGTACAAAGATTTGATGTCATCAAGACCCAAGACATTTACTTCAAGTCGCGTAAGAAGGTTGTGTTTTTGCGAGATAAAGCGTCCGCTACCACATTTTCTTTGCCCTTCTTGTACTTGACAATGTAAGGAAAAAGTTCCATAAACTCAACCCATTTGGCGTGCCTTTTACTCAAATTGGCTTGGCCCTTAAGATACTTCAACGACTCATGGTCGGAATGGATGATAAATTCTTTGGGCCAAAGGTAGTGTTGCCACACTGGAAGGACACGAACCAAGGCAAAAAGCTCTTTGTTATAAATGGGATAGTTAAGGCGTGCGCCATCGAGTTTCTCACTATGGTATGCAATAGGACGCCCATTTTGCATAAGGACGCCTCCAATGCCAATTTCACTAGCGTCACATTCAATCTCAAAGGTTTTTCTGAAATCCGGTAATGCAAGAAGTGGTGCTTCGGTGAGCCTCTTTTTGAGCTCATCAAAAGCCTTTTGTTGTGCTTTTGCCCAAATGAACGTGACATTTTTCTTGGTCAATTCGTTGAGGGGGCAAGCAATGGTGGAAAAGTCTTTCACAAAGCGACGGTAAAAGACAACCAACCCATGAAAACTACGAAGTTCACTAACATTGGTAGGTATGGTCCAATCTCGTATGTCCTTAACTTTTGAGACATCAACTTCAATGCGATTAGAAGAGACAACAAAACCAAGGAAAATGAGCTTGTCTTTTGCAAAAGTGCACTTTGGGAGTGATAGGGCAAAGGTGTCCGATCTTTCGATGAGATGGCGATAATCGATTTGGTGGAGTTCGGGCTTGACGATCCGACTACACGTGCGAGCACGAGCGCCAATGCAATTGCTAGGCCAATCTCCTGGAGGTTACCGATCCTGCATGAACACGATCAGCCTGACCAGCGAGGGTCTTAATTCCTACCTGAAATCGAGAACAAGTAAGAAACAATATTGCAATCAAGATATTGCGGATTAAGAGGAAAGCTTTATTGAAAGAGGTGGGATCCTGAATAGGTGCGAAGTACAAGAGGCCTCTGCGACGCTCGAGCCTTGGCGAAGTTGCAACTATGGCTAACTTAATGTCTAAACAAAATCCGAGTCTAGAGGTTCGGCTATGGGGCGTATTTAAGGGCGAAAAGGTGGGGTTTCGGCCAGCCATGGAAGTGGTGGCCGAATCCAACCCTAAAAGTCCTTTTCCCCTCAAATACGGACTCTAAAAAGTGGCTAATTAAAATCCTGCGAAAATTACATGGGCCTGGCCCAAAATAAAGGTGTCGCAGCACCATATTATGCTATGGACGAATTCGTAAAGTATTGATCTTGAATATTTCGTCCAAGCCTTCTTTCTTCATTATGGTGGCCTCAAAGTTCTGAAATCTTCATCCGTGGCCTTCTCTTGGATCATCACATGCTTGCTGCCATCTCCATGCATGGCCATGCTCCAATGCTTGTCCCTCTCATCCATGCTTGGTCCATCATTCCTAAGAGTAAGAAATGTATCTGATTTAGGCAGCATCATATTCTCATGTATGTAAGGAATAGTTCCAAGAAACGAAAGTACCTGATAGTTAAGTTGTTTGGCACGAGATCTTGTGATGGGTCCTTGTATGTGTGTTGCTGTAGGTACAACGGTTGTATCAATAGTAGGGATGTCCACATCATGCTCCCCTTCTTGAATTGAAGTCGTCCTCGACGCAATCTCATCTTCCTCACCAAAGTAAGGCTTCAAATCTGCAATGTTAAATGTAGGACTAACCGTACCAAAATCAGCAGGCAACTCAAGTTTATATGCATTATCATTGATTTTCTCTAACACTTAAAGGGACCAGCAGCACGTGGCATTAACTTAGACTTGCGTAAATCAGGAAAACGATCTTTACGCAAATGTAACCAAACAAGATCGCCAACATCAAACACAACATGCTTTCTCCCTTTTTCCCCAGCAAGTTTATACTTAGCATTCATGTGTTCAATGTTATCTTTAGTAGTCTTATGCAAGTTTAATATCATTTCAGCGCGTTGTGTAGCATCCAAATTATGTTGCACCGAAGAAGGTAAAGGCAATAAATCAATAGGTGCACGAGGAACAAAACCATACACAATCTCAAATGGGCACAACTTTGTGGTAGAATGCAATGAACGATTATAAGCAAATTCTATATGAGGTAAACACTCTTCCCACAATTTTAAGTTCTTCTTTAAAACAGCCCGTAACATAGTAGACAAAGTTCTATTTACTACTTCAGTTTGACCATCAGTTTGGGGATGACATGTAGTACTAAACAGCAATTTAGTCCCCAACTTAGCCCATAAACATCTCCAAAAGTGGCTAAGAAATTTAGTATCACGATCAGAGACAATAGTATTTGGCACACCATGCAAACGAACAATTTCACGAAAGAACAAATCAGTAATATGCGCAGCATCATCCGTTTTATGACAAGGAATAAAGTGTGCCATCTTAGAAATCCGATCCACAACAACAAAAATACTATCCCTCCCCTTCTGTGTTCGTGGCAATCCCAAAACAAAGTCCATAGAAATATCCTCCCAAGGAACACTAGGAACAGGAAGAGGCATATATAAACCATGTGGATTAAGGCGAGACTTAGCTTTTTGACAAGTAGTGCAGCGTGCCACAAATCTCTCAATATCTCGACGCATACGTGGCCAAAAGAAGTGTGCAGCAAGAACATCCTCCGTCTCTTGACACCAAAGTGTCCCATCAATCCTCCTCCATGCGCCTCCTGTAACAACAAAAGACGAACAGAGCTATCTGGAATGCATAGTTTGTTAGCACGGAACACAAATCCATCATTGAAGAGAACTTGTTCCAAGTTCTACCATCTCTACAATTCTGCAACACATCTTTAAATTCAGCATCATGCACATATTGTTCCTTAATAGTTTCCAATCCAAATATTTTGAAGTCAAGTTGAGATAACAAAGCATAACGGCGTGACAAAGCATCAGCAATAATATTATCTTTACCCTTTTTGTGTTTGATAACATAAGGAAAAGACTCAATAAATTCAACCCACTTTGCATGACGACGATTCAACTTAGCTTGACTACGAATATGCTTCAAAGATTCATGATCAGAATGAATAACAAATTCCTTAGGCCATAGATAATGTTGCCAAGTTTCTAATGTCCGAACCAACGCATATAATTCTTTATCATAAGTAGAATAGTTCAGACTAGCCCCACTCAATTTCTCACTAAAATATGCAACAGGTTTTCCCTCTTGTAATAACACCCCTCCCAAACCAATTCCACTAGCATCACATTCAAGCTCAAAAGTCTTAGTAAAATCAGGAAGTTGGAGTAAGGGAGCATGTGTTAGCTTATCTTTCAATATAACGAAGGCCTGTTGTTGTGCATCGCCCCAAACAAAGGGCACATCCTTCTTGGTAAGCTCATTCAGCGGCGCGGCAATTGATCCAAAGTCTTTGACAAAGCGCCTATAAAAAAGCGAGGCCAAGAAAACTCCTCACTTGTGTGACCGTCTTGGGCTGCGGCCAATTCTCAATAGCTTCAATCTTGGCTGGATCCACTTCAATACCCTGTGAGGTAACAACATAGCCAAGAAACGCAACTCGATTGGTGCAAAAGGTGCACTTCTCAAGGTTACCAAACAAACGTGCATCACGTAAAGCATTGAAAACAGCACGTAAATGGTCCAAATGTTCCTCTAAAGATTTGCTATAAATCAGAATATCATCAAAGTAGACTACCACAAAACGTCCAATGAAAGCACGTAAAACTTCGTTCATTAATCTCATGAAAGTGCTAGGTGCATTAGTTAAACCAAACGGCATTACTAACCACTCATATAAACCGAACTTAGTTTTAAATGCTGTTTTCCATTCATCTCCTAATTTCATACGAATCTGGTGGTAACCACTACGCAAATCAACTTTAGAAAACATGGTAGAGCCACTCAATTCATCAAGCATGTCATCTAAACGTGGAATAGGATGACGATATCGAATAGTAATATTATTGATAGCTCTACAATCAGTACACATGCGCGAAGAACCATCTTTCTTAGGTACCAAAATAATAGGAATAGCACAAGGGCTAAGGGACTCACGAATATGATCTCTGTCGAGTAGTTCCTGAATTTGGCGTTGTATCTCCTTTGTCTCCTCTGGATTGGTTCAATATGGCGCGCGGTTGGGCAACGTGGCACCAGGAATTAGATCAA
The DNA here is from genome assembly GCA_910589765.1 of Avena atlantica. NCBI lineage: Eukaryota > Viridiplantae > Streptophyta > Magnoliopsida > Poales > Poaceae > Avena > Avena atlantica. Next base: position 16,249 of record CAJUWN010000992.1, read on the forward strand.
TTTGATGCTCAATTCCTCTAATAGGAGGTAGTCCTGGTGGCAACTCAGCGGAAAAGACGTCCTCATATTCCTGCAAAAGGTTAGCAACAGCGGGTGGCAAAGAAGGAGGCATATCCTCAATGAAAACAAAACCTCTTTGCAGACAATTGCATAACATTGAGTATTGTTTACATCTAGTTCAGCAATATCAATTTTATTTGCAAGCATACATGGACTCTTCAAACGAATTTCAGTAGCATGTGTAGAATCAGATTTAGTGTTCTTTGGTGGTATAAAATCTGCAGCAACAATCTGATTCTCACTTTTATTTTTCTCCTCAGTTTTAGCTCTACTAGCTCTAGCAAGATCATCTTTTAAAATCTGTTCGGGAGTCATAGGTTTTAGACCAATTTTCTTTCCATCATGCATAAGAGAATAGTGATTAGTTTTGCCATTATGAACAGATTCTCTATCAAATTGCCATGGTCTACCAAGTAACAAAGAACAAGCTTGCATAGGTACAACATCACAATCAACAAAATCAGAATATGTACCAATAGTAAAATGCACGCGTACCGTTCTTGTTACCTTGATCTTGCGAGAACTCTCAAACCATTGGATGTAGTATGAATGTGGGCGTTGTCTTGTTGGAAGCGCAAGCTTCTCTACCATGTCAACACTGGCCAGATTATTACAACTCCCTCCATCAATGATGATCCGTATAGCTCTTTCCTTGACAACACCACGTGTTTGGAACAGGTTGTGGCGTTGATCTTGCTCAGATTTGCTCAATTGCACACTCAACACACGTTGTGTAATTAAACTCTTGTATTGATCAGCAGCTTCAGCTCCCATTACCTCTGGCTCTTCATCATCATCAGAATTGTCTCCATCCCGAGCAGAAATAAGGGCTAGTGTATCTTCATCGAAGTCACTCGCTGAATCGTATTCACCATCTTCTCGCACCATCATCACACGTTGTGTTGTGCACTGTCTCTCAATATGACCAAAACCCCAGCACTTGCGGCATTGTATATCCTTTGTCTTACCCGTGGAAGCCATAGAAGATGCACTACGAGCAGGAGCATTGGATGATGGTGGAGGAGCAGCTGGAAACTTTGTGGTGGCCTTGGATGTGGTAGTAGCTGGAGGCGAATCACGAGGAGGCGCTGATTGTCGAGATGTCCAAGTGGATGTGCGACCTGCAGAATTATTAGTCCTCCTCCATGGTGTTTGGCGATCCTGCACTTCACGTTCAGCTTTGCAAGCAAGATGAAACAAACGAGTGATAGAATTATATTCCTTATAATCTAATATGTGTTGAATGTCCTTGTTTAAGCCACCAAAGAAACGTGCAAGCATTTGTTCATTAGATTCAACAAGACCACACCTAACCATCCCCGTTTGCAATTCCTGATAATACTCTTCTACAGAATTTTTCCCTTGCTCTAAGCGTGTCAGATTCTTTAGTAAATCACGTTGATAAGTGGGAGGTACAAAACGAACACGCATAGCAGTTTTTAACGCAGTCCAAGTACTAGGAATAGTAGTAGGATTTAAACGACAATACTCAGACCACCAAAGGGAAGCAAATTTAGTAAATTCACATGTAGCAGCACTAACACGCATATTCTCAGGATATTTAAGCATGCAAAACGTTGTTCTACTTCCATCTCCCATGTAAGATATGCATCAGGATTATATTTACCCTCAAAGATGGAATATTTAATTTAAGCTTTGCAACATGATCATCATCAGTACGTACCGGTGGGCGAGCGTTGCGGTAGTGATGTGGACATCCCTACTATTGATACAACCGTTGTACCTACAGCAACACACATACAAGGACCCATCACAAGATCTCGTGCCAAACAACTTAACTATCAGGTACTTTCGTTTCTTGGAACTATTCCTTACATACATGAGAATATGATGCTGCCTAAATCAGATACATTTCTTACTCTTAGGAATGATGGACCAAGCATGGATGAGAGGGACAAGCATTGGAGCATGGCCATGCATGGAGATGGCAGCAAGCATGTGATGATCCAAGAGAAGGCCACGGATGAAGATTTCAGAACTTTGAGGCCACCATAATGAAGAAAGAAGGCTTGGACGAAATATTCAAGATCAATACTTTACGAATTCGTCCATAGCATAATATGGTGCTGCGACACCTTTATTTTGGGCCAGGCCCATGTAATTTTCGCAGGATTTTAATTAGCCACTTTTTAGAGTCCGTATTTGAGGGGAAAAGGACTTTTAGGGTTGGATTCGGCCACCACTTCCTTGGCTGGCCGAAACCCCACCTTTTCGCCCTTAAATACACCCATAGCCGAACCTCTAGACTCGGATTTTGTTTAGACATTAAGTTAGCCATAGTCGCAACTTCGCCAAGGCTCGAGCGTCGCAGAGGCCTCTTGTACTTCGCACCTATTCAGGATCCCACCTCTTTCAATAAAGCTTTCCTCTTAATCCGCAATATCTTGATTGCAATATTGGTTCTTACTTGTTCTCGATTTCAGGTAGGAATTAAGACCCTCGCTGGTCAGGCTGATCGTGTTCACGCAGGATCGGTAACCTCCAGGAGATTGGCCTAGCGATTGCATTGGCGCTCGTGCTCGCACGTGTAGTCGGATCGTCAAGCCCGAACTCCACCAAATCGATTATCGCCATCTCATCGAAAGATCGGACACCTTTGCCCTATCAAGTGGTATCAGATTTCAGGTTGCTCGGTGAGATTTTACTGTTTTTCATAGATTAGATCTGTTTTTACCTATAACCCACGAAAAAGCCAAAAACACAGTTAGAGTTTAGATCCATCCCATAACCAATCTACGCCTCGCATTATCTTTTCAGTTTTTGCATTGTTGAATTTGTGTCTACATCGTCGCGTCGAGTTGCTGGTCTTAGTGTCTCGTCCCTTAGAGTTTCGAGTTCTAATCATACTAGTCACCGCCACACTCGCCGATCACCACCACCATATTCCGCCGCCATATACCCTGCCACCATAAACCCTAAAACTCCGCCACCGCCTCCCTACCGCGACACGGATCCAATCACCTTCCCTGCCGCGGCACGAGTCCGAGTTGAGTCATTATTTCCTAGTTATTTCTTTTGACTTTCCTTCTTTGTTGTTTCCGTGTTCCGCTAAAGTCCGTGTCGAGCTAAGAGTCCGGGCGTAAGTCCAGAAGGAGAGCAAAAAAAAAAAAAAAAAAAAGTCTGGAACCGCCTCCGAAAAAATTTTCTGGCTATACTGGTTTTCGGCTTTGGGGATCACTTTTCTCCATCGGCCGTTATAGCGATATTTTTTTGGCACCTGCGCGCTTTCCGGAACAAAATAAAAAAATTTCGAAAAAATTTTTGGGGGCTAACCTCTTTTTAGACCCCGTAGATCAATTCTAGACACTCGCCATCCTAGTAATTTTCTGCATCTCGGATCGCTTTTCAGGGTGCTATATCATCATACAGTGCTTGTTGTGTCGCGTCGTGACATCGTTGGTGATCTAGGCTCGCGTCTCTAGTACGGTCTAGCCTAGGACCAGCACAGTACCGTCGTTGAGCATTCTTTCAACTTTTGCATTGCTGTTTTGATAATTGCTAACCCCTTTGCTAAGCCTTCCCAGAGCTCCACAGATACTCTCCACGTGCGGTGTTTCGACTCCTGGTAATCGCTTGGTTCAATCTCTGGACCACTGATCCTCGTGGTTGCACATCGCCTTTTCCTGCTGTTTGGTAAGAACTTGTAAGAGCTTCGTATATTGCTTGACGGATTACGCGTGACTTCCACCATATTCTGTAGTATATACCTGTGCTTTTTAAGGACTAACCATGACAGATACTTCGCGAAACCCTGCCACCATGACGAACGAAGAGCTACATGCCCACTTCTCCGCGCTCCTGGTCAGTCGCGCTGAAGACGTGGATACGCGCCTAGGGAGTTTGACACCAAGCTCACCAACGCCGTGGACAAGATCGATGGACTCGAGAAATCCTTCAACGCCAAGCTTGACGTTCGGTTCAAGGAGCTTATGAACGATTGCCCGCACCCGCACCGGCACCCACACATGGCGCACGGCGCGTTCCGATCACGGGTCGGACTGTTGGTTCGGCTCCCCCGCACCCCCGGCGGCTCCTGCTGCGACTGACGTTCCTCAGTCTTCCGCCGCGGCTGCTGCTGCGACATTGGGACAGACGACGGGTACTACTACGACCCCGACGACGACGATCTGTTTGACGAGGAGGTTGAACAACCTCCACAGGTACCTGCTGGTCGCCCCCGACATTACTACCGCAACGCTCGCCCACCGGTACGTAATGATGATGATCATGTTGCAAAGCTTAAATTAAATATTCCATCTTTTGAGGGTAAATATAATCCTGATGCATATCTTACATGGGAGATGGAAGTAGAACAACGTTTTGCATGCTTAAAATATCCTGAGAATATGCGTGTTTGCTGCTACATGTGAATTTACTAAATTTGCTTCCCTTTGGTGGTCTGAGTATTGTCGTTTAAATCCTACTACTATTCCTAGTACTTGGACTGCTTTAAAAACTGCTATGCGTGTTCGTTTTGTACCTCCCACTTATCAACGTGATTTACTAAAGAATCTGACACGCTTAGAGCAAGGGAAAAATTCTGTAGAAGAGTATTATCAGGAATTGCAAACGGGGATGGTTAGGTGTGGTCTTGTTGAATCTAATGAACAAATGCTTGCACGTTTCTTTGGTGGATTAAACAAGGACATTCAGCACATATTAGATTATAAGGAATATAATTCTATCACTCGTTTGTTTCATCTTGCTTGCAAAGCTGAACGTGAAGTGCAGGATCGCCAAACACCATGGAGGAGGACTAATAATTCTGCAGGTCGCACATCCACTTGGACATCCCGACAATCAGCGCCTCCTCGTGATTCGCCTCCAGCTACTACCACATCCAAGGCCACCACAAGATTTCCAGCTGCTCCTCCACCATCATCCAATGCTCCTGCTCGTAGTGCATCTTCTATGGCTTCCACGGGTAAGACAAAGGATATACAATGCCGCAAGTGCTGGGGTTTTGGTCATATTGAGAGACAGTGCACAACACAACGTGTGATGATGGTGCGAGAAGATGGTGAATACGATTCAGCGAGTGACTTCGATGAAGATACACTAGCCCTTATTTCTGCTCGAGATGGAGAAATTCTGATGATGATGCAGAGCCAGAGGTCATGGGAGCTGAAGCTGCTGATCAATACAAGAGTTTAATTACACAACGTGTGTTGAGTGTGCAATTGAGCAAATCTGAGCAAGATCAACGCCACAACCTGTTCCAAACACGTGGTGTTTGTCAAGGAAAGAGCTATACGGATCATCATTGATGGAGGGAGTTGTAATAATCTGGCCAGTGTTGACATGGTAGAGAAGCTTGCGCTTCCAACAAGACAACGCCCACATTCATACTACATCCAATGGTTTGAGAGTTCTCGCAAGATCAAGGTAACAAGAACGGTACGCGTGCATTTTACTATTGGTACATATTCTGATTTTGTTGATTGTGATGTTGTACCTATGCAAGCTTGTTCTTTGTTACTTGGTAGACCATGGCAATTTGATAGAGAATCTGTTCATAATGGCAAAACTAATCACTATTCTCTTATACATGATGGAAAGAAAATTGGTTTAAAACCTATGACTCCCGAACAGATTTTAAAAAGATGATCTTGCTAGAGCTAGTAGAGCTAAAACTGAGGAGAAAAATAAAAGTGAGAATCAGATTGTTGCTGCAGATTTTATACCACCAAAGAACACTAAATCTGATTCTACACATGCTACTGAAATTCGTTTGAAGAGTCCATGTATGCTTGCAAATAAAATTGATATTGCTGAACTAGATGTAAACAATACTCAATGTTATGCAATTGTCTGCAAAGAGGTTTTGTTTTCATTTGAGGATATGCCTCCTTCTTTGCCACCCGCTGTTGCTAACCTTTTGCAGGAATATGAGGACGTCTTTCCCGCTGAGTTGCCACCAGGACTACCTCCTATTAGAGGAATTGAGCATCAAATTGATCTAATTCCTGGTGCCACGTTGCCCAACCGCGCGCCATATAGAACCAATCCAGAGGAGACAAAGGAGATACAACGCCAAATTCAGGAACTACTCGACAGAGATCATATTCGTGAGTCCCTTAGCCCTTGTGCTGTTCCTATTATTTTGGTACCTAAGAAAGATGGTTCTTCGCGCATGTGTACTGATTGTAGAGCTATCAATAATATTACTATTCGATATCGTCATCCTATTCCACGTTTAGATGACATGCTTGATGATTGAGTGGCTCTACCATGTTTTCTAAAGTTGATTTGCGTAGTGGTTACCACCAGATTCGTATGAAATTAGGAGATGAATGGAAAACAGCATTTAAAACTAAGTTCGGTTTATATGAGTGGTTAGTAATGCCTTTTGGTTTAACTAATGCACCTAGCACTTTCATGAGATTAATGAACGAAGTTTTACGTGCTTTCATTGGCGTTTTGTGGTAGTCTACTTTGATGATATTCTGATTTATAGCAAATCTTTAGAGGAACATTTGGACCATTTACGTGCTGTTTTTCAATGCTTTACGTGATGCACGTTTGTTTGGTAACCTTGAGAAGTGCACATTTTGCACCAATCGAGTTGCGTTTCTTGGCTATGTTGTTACATCACAGGGTATTGAAGTGGATCCAGCCAAGATTGAAGCTATTGAGAATTGGCCGCAGCCCAAGACGGTCACACAAGTGAGGAGTTTTCTTGGCCTCGCTGGTTTTTATAGGCGCTTTGTTAAAGACTTTGGATCAATTGCCGCGCCGCTGAATGAGCTTACCAAGAAGGATGTGCCCTTTGTTTGGGGCGATACACAACAACAGGCCTTCGTCATATTGAAAGATAAGCTAACACATGCTCCCTTACTCCAACTTCCTGATTTTACTAAGACTTTTGAGCTTGAATGTGATGCTAGTGGCATTGGTTTGGGAGGGGTGTTATTACAAGAGGGAAAACCCTGTTGCATATTTTAGTGAGAAATTGAGTGGGGCTAGTCTGAACTATTCTACTTATGATAAAGAATTATATGCGTTGGTTCGGACATTAGAAACTTGGCAACATTATCTATGGCCTAAGGAATTTGTTATTCATTCTGATCATGAATCTTTGAAGCATATTCGTAGTCAAGCTAAGTTGAATCGTCGTCATGCAAAGTGGGTTGAATTTATTGAGTCTTTTCCTTATGTTATCAAACACAAAAAGGGTAAAGATAATATTATTGCTGATGCTTTGTCACGCCGTTATGCTTTGTTATCTCAACTTGACTTCAAAATATTTGGATTGGAAACTATTAAGGAACAATATGTGCATGATGCTGAATTTAAAGATGTGTTGCAGAATTGTAGAGATGGTAGAACTTGGAACAAGTTCGTCTTCAATGATGGATTTGTGTTCCGTGCTAACAAACTATGCATTCCAGATAGCTCTGTTCGTCTTTTGTTGTTACAGGAGGCGCATGGAGGAGGATTGATGGGACACTTTGTGTCAAGAAGACGGAGGATGTTCTTGCTGCACACTTCTTTTGGCCACGTATGCGTCGCGATGTTGAGAGATTTGTGGCACGCTGCACTACTTGTCAAAAAGCTAAGTCTCGCCTTAATCCACATGGTTTATATATGCCTCTTCCTGTTCCTAGTGTTCCTTGGGAGGATATTTCTATGGACTTTGTTTTGGGATTGCCACGAACACAGAAGGGGAGGGATAGTATTTTTGTTGTTGTGGATCGGTTTTCTAAGATGGCACACTTTATTCCTTGTCATAAAACGGATGATGCTGCGCATATTGCTGATTTGTTCTTTTGTGAAATTGTTCGTTTCAATGGTGTGCCAAATACTATTGTCTCTGATCGTGATACTAATTTCTTAGCCACTTTTGGAGATGTTTATGGGCTAAGTTGGGGACTAAATTGCTGTTTAGTACTACATGTCATCCCCAAACTGATGGTCAAACTGAAAGTAGTAAATAGAACTTTGTCTACTATGTTACGGGCTGTTTTAAAGAAGAACTTAAAATTGTGGGAAGAGTGTTTACCTCATATAGAATTTGCTTATAATCGTTCATTGCATTCTACCACAAAGATGTGCCCATTTGAGATTGTGTATGGTTTTGTTCCTCGTGCACCTATTGATTTATTGCCTTTACCTTCTTCGGTGCAACATAATTTGGATGCTACACAACGCGCTGAAATGATATTAAACTTGCATAAGACTACTAAAGATAACATTGAACACATGAATGCTAAGTATAAACTTGCTGGGGATAAAGGGAGAAAGCATGTTGTGTTTGATGTTGGCGATCTTGTTTGGTTACATTTGCGTAAAGATCGTTTTCCTGATTTACGCAAGTCTAAGTTAATGCCACGTGCTGCTGGTCCCTTTAAGGTGTTAGAGAGAATCAATGATAATGCATATAAACTTGAGTTGCCTGCAGACTTTGGTACGGTTAGTCCTACATTTAACATTGCAGATTTGAAGCCTTACTTTGGTGAGGAAGATGAGATTGCGTCGAGGACGACTTCAATTCAAGAAGGGGAGCATGATGTGGACATCCCTACTATTGATACAACCGTTGTACCTACAGCAACACACATACAAGGACCCATCACAAGATCTCGTGCCAAACAACTTAACTATCAGGTACTTTCGTTTCTTGGAACTATTCCTTACATACATGAGAATATGATGCTGCCTAAATCAGATACATTTCTTACTCTTAGGAATGATGGACCAAGCATGGATGAGAGGGACAAGCATTGGAGCATGGCCATGCATGGAGATGGCAGCAAGCATGTGATGATCCAAGAGAAGGCCACGGATGAAGATTTCAGAACTTTGAGGCCACCATAATGAAGAAAGAAGGCTTGGACGAAATATTCAAGATCAATACTTTACGAATTCGTCCATAGCATAATATGGTGCTGCGACACCTTTATTTTGGGCCAGGCCCATGTAATTTTCGCAGGATTTTAATTAGCCACTTTTTAGAGTCCGTATTTGAGGGGAAAAGGACTTTTAGGGTTGGATTCGGCCACCACTTCCTTGGCTGGCCGAAACCCCACCTTTTCGCCCTTAAATACACCCCATAGCCGAACCTCTAGACTCGGATTTTGTTTAGACATTAAGTTAGCCATAGTCGCAACTTCGCCAAGGCTCGAGCGTCGCAGAGGCCTCTTGTACTTCGCACCTATTCAGGATCCCACCTCTTTCAATAAAGCTTTCCTCTTAATCCGCAATATCTTGATTGCAATATTGGTTCTTACTTGTTCTCGATTTCAGGTAGGAATTAAGACCCTCGCTGGTCAGGCTGATCGTGTTCACGCAGGATCGGTAACCTCCAGGAGATTGGCCTAGCGATTGCATTGGCGCTCGTGCTCGCACGTGTAGTCGGATCGTCAAGCCCGAACTCCACCAAATCGATTATCGCCATCTCATCGAAAGATCGGACACCTTTGCCCTATCAGGTAGTAATGTCGGACGACCAGCAGGTACCTGTGGAGGTTGTTCAACCTCCTCGTCAAAAGATCGTCGTCGTCGGGTCGTAGTAGTACCCGTCGTCTGTCCCCAATGTCGCAGCAGCAGCCGTGGCGGAAGTCTGAGGAAACGTCAGTCGCAGCAGGAGCCGTCGGGGGTGGGGGGCGGCAGCCGTACCAGCAGTCCGAGTCCGTGATCGGAATGCGCCGTGCGCCATGTGTGGGTGCCGGTGCGGGTGCGGGCAATCGGTTCAGAAGCTCCTTGAACCGAACGTCAAGCTTGGCGTTGAAGGATTTCTCGAGTCCATCGATCTTGTCCCAGGCGTTGGTGAGCTTGGTGTCAAACTCCCCTAGGCGCGTATCCACGTCTTCAGCGCTGACTGACCAGGAGCGCGGAGAAGTGGGCATGGAGTTCTTCGTTCATCATGGTGGCAGGGTTCCGCGAAGTATCTGTCATGGTTAGTCCTTAAAAAGCACAGGTATATACTACAGGAATATGGTGGAAGTCACGCGTAATCCGTCAAGCAATATACGAAGCTCTTACAAGTTCTTACCAAACAGCAGGAAAAGGCGATGTGCAACCACGAGGATCAGTGGGTCCAGAGATTGAACCAAGCGATAACCAGGAGTCGAAACACCGCAACTGGAGAGTATCTGTGGAGCTCTGGGAAGGCTTAGCAAAGGGGTTAGCAATTATCAAAAAGCAATGCAAAAGTTGAAAGAATGCTTCAACGACGGTTGGTACTGTGCTGGTCCTAGGCTAGACCGTACTAGAGACGCGAGCCTAGATCACCAACGATGTCACGACGCGACACAACAAGCACTGTATGATGATATGGCACCCTGAAAAGCGAACCGAGAGGTGAAAAATCACTATGATGGCGAGTGTCTAGAATTGATCTACGGGGTCTAAAAAATGTGGTAGCCCCAAAAAAAAATTTTGAAATTTTTATTTTGCTCCGGAAAGCGCGCAGACGCCCCAAAAAAATTTGCTATACGGCCGATGGAGAAAAGTGATCCCCGGGGTCGAAAAATAGTATAGCCAGGAATTTTTTTTTTTTTGCTCTCCTTCTGGACTTACGACCGGACTCTTAGCGCG
>CAJUWN010000994.1:0-108042 GCA_910589765.1 Avena atlantica
TATCGGTTATTTACCATGAGGTAAACCTACTATGAAAGTTCCGGTGGTAAAGGAACATATACCTAGGACTTAACAACCAATATCGCCAGTGATTCTTGCGCCGTATATCACGCGTTAACCATGAGATTTGGAATGGGACGGAGAAGTCAGCTGTATCTTCTTACTCTCTCTTGCGCTCGCATGAAGCCGGATGTGCAGGTCGTGGCTGTTATCCTCATAGCGTGCATATTAATTGGTAATTCATAGAGGATATGAAGCATATGGGGGGAACCCTCATCGTCCCACGATAGTTCTGGCATCTAACGGTTTGTACAAACCATTGCCGTAATTCATTATGTGGGCATGGTGTACACCAAGGAGGCACACGAGGTCGCGAGGGGGCAGTGATTGTCTTGGATCATCTACTGGGCCCCCACCATAGGAAGTGTGGATGGGAAAGATCGTCTGGTTGTGCAAGAAGGATTTGATCTCTCATGGGAAAAGTAACGCACCTCACAGAGTGTAAGAACTGTAACTTGTTACTACTCCTGCTCCCTGTTCCGGGAAGGAGTTGCGAACGCGGCGGGAAAGGAACCCCATGAAGGTTCTGGTAAACCCATGAAGGCTGACGAACATAGATTTTCAGAATAAAAAGCAACCTTTGAAGAAATGTTTATGAAAACTTGCATTGCCTACGACCTACGGTCTGTGGCTGTGGATATAGTGCATCAAACACTCCTTTTCTAGTGAACTTGCTGAGTACGCTCGTACTCAAAGTATCTTCTTAACCCTTGCTAGGTTCTAAAGCCAGTACATATGATGAATACATCAAATCATGCTCCAGGAATCATCATCAAAAGCTAAAGCTCTTCAATGAAGTCAAGAAAGTCAACATATACAGCAACTCAAGTGAAGATGAAGTCGCTGATTAGATAAGAATAGAATCTCTAGCCCTAGAATCCATTTCTGTAGTGTATTGCAATAGCAGCAATGCCAGACCATTAGTTGAGATATTAATCTTAATAGTATTATAGTTTTGGAGTTGTTTATTTCTGATTCTTCTTTGTAAGAAGCTTATTTCTCTCTCTTTAACCTAGAGTGTTCTCTGGATCTTGTGTAAAGAGTTGAGTTGTAACCTATAGTCATGTCTTGGACCTGCTGTGTTTCTGTTGTACCACTCGGAGGGATGTAATACTAGTGAACGGTGTTTCATTGGTGTTATGTCTATGAATATAGTGTACTACATCATGCAGTGGTACGCTGGGTCACCAGAGAAAACCTCTCACTGTAGCCCCCAAGCATATAGGTGGAATGAATTATTCTGACTAGATGCTTTAAGATAGCATACGTAGTGTTTATAAATTTCAATAATGTACCCCCAAGCCTCTAGTTGTAACTGAATTAGTTCCGACTAGATGCTTAAGAAAAGCTAAGCATATATCCGAGTTAAAAACTTATATACTGTATCCCCCAAGCTTCTAATCGAAAACTGAATTAGTTCCGACTAGATGCTTAAAGAAAAGCTAAGAATATTGCTAAGTCAAAAACTCTCGCTGTAGCCCCCGAGCGTCTAGGTGGAAATTTCTGGCTAGATGCTCCAAGCAGACCAAACAACGTTTAACTTTTCCCTTTTTTCCATAGAATGAGAATGCTCGGAGGGGCATGGCCAACGACAAGTACCAAATATGTGCGCAGACTTGGAAGCTAAAAAGGGTAAAACTGCCTTCTTGAAGGAACAGATCACCAAGAGCAAGTGCCTGTTTTATTTTTCGCATTCCGACTTGGTTTTGTGCCCATATTCTCCGAGTACTCCCTGTGTACTTTGCTTTCTCTGACTTGCAGAAACCATTGCCAAGGCCAAGAATATTGTAAAGCAATCCAAGCACATTCAAGAGCTAGATAGCGAGAACAAAATTCTTAAGAAAGAGAGGAAGGACATGCTGAAAATGCATGAGAGTCAATGAAGGTCCTGCAGGACTCCGCCACCGAGGAGATCAATCGCTTGAAGGAGAGATCTCGATCTTGAGAGATCAGAAGAAAGCTGCTGATGAGCAGAATCAATGCCATCATGAGGCGTATAAGCTCCTCCAACAAGAGAAAGAATTCTTGGCGGACACCCTCTGGCAAGCTGAGGCCAGCATCTTCAGTAAGTTTTATCCGTCTTGGACTTATGTAGTCTAGATACTCTGAATTTTTGAACTCATGCGCTCCTTGTCAGAATTTGCAACTCCTATGGGTTTAACCCGGTCGCATCCTCCAGCAAAGGAATTCATGCTTCTTGTCGGCAACTTCATCAACACACCACCATCACACAAGCCAAAGAGATCGCCAAGCCCCTCCAAATTAATATCAAGGCGTCCGACTCTGTGGCGAAGTACTCGGAGATTCTGCACCGAGCCCCCGAGCGTATCACAAGCTGGAAAGTTTCATGTGCGCGGCTGCTGCAAGGATGGCGCTGTCCATGGTCAAGGCACACTATGAAGATGCCGACATCGACACGGTAACCTCTGGCATATCCGACGTGGATGACGATGGCAAAGAGATTAACCACGAATCTATCTTGTCCTCACTCGCGGGTTATGAAACTAGAGTTGCCGACTTAGTCGACATCAATGTTTTCATGCCGATGAACACCATCGATGGCGGCAATCAAAGCTCCTCTGAGTCTCTTCACACCGCCGACTTCGAGGGTGGCTCTCCTGCTGTTGATGAAGCTGCTTCCAAGTCGCCTGCGCCAAAGGAATGAAAAACAATCTTGTAATATTTGTTTCACCTTTGATGCGTATGTGGAAAAAACTATGTATTTATCTTAAGGCGGAAAACAATGTTGTATGTCCTGCTACTTAAGAACCAGTTTCCAGCATGTATATATTGTTTAAGCAAGTGTTGGCTTATCCATTACTTTGGTTCTTATGCTTGACTTTTCATGAGTCGGAAGACTCGTTGTCGGAACCATGTGTTTAGGTGATGATGCCCAATGGCACCGTCAATAACCTAAGCACAAAATCGCCGATAATAAGTGCCAAAAGTCACTACTCCAGAATCCACATAAAACGACAAAGAACGTGTAGACCAGAAAACTTAAGCTAACGCCCGTAGGCGGAATTTTCACAAGTGCAATCGCAAAACTTGTGCATAAAGGTTTTACATGATCCAAAAATGAACACTAAAGGAGGTAAAAGACTCAGAAATATGAGTGAACCAGAGAGCTTTATTTCATTGATCATATAAGAAGTACACAATTAGATAAAAAATGCTAAGTGTAAAAAGGACGTAGTTGTGCTATGTTCCATGGCCGATCAAGCTCCGGTTAGTCATCACCCGGGTCACGTCGCTTACGCTTATGATCCTCGTTGGGTCTATCCTTCAGTTCACGATTGTCAACGAGGTAGTAATACCCATTGAGTAGCGTCTTGCTTATGATGAACGGTCCTTCCCATGGCGGGGATAATTTGTGTGACTTCTTCTGCTTAAGTCGGAGCACCAAATCCCCCTCTTTAAATGAGCAATGCAGAACGCAACGACTATGGTAGCTGCGTAGCTTCTGCTGGTAGATGGTGGATCTTTGGCATGCCAAAACACGCTCCTCCTCGAGAAGGTCCACATCTAGGCGTCTGGATTTTTCAGCGTCATCTTCGTCGTAGGCGGCAACTCTTGGTGCATCGTGAAGTATGTCGGAAGGCAGGATGGCTTCTGCTCCATATACCATGAAGTAAGGGGTGTAGCCGATGGATCTGTTGGATGTAGTTCGTAAACTCCACAGCACAGATGGAAATTCTTCTGTCCAGGCTCCAACTGCTCTATGTAGCGGTGCCTCAAGACATGGCTTGATTCCCTGCAGAATTAATCCATTGGCTTGCTCAACCTGACCGTTGGATTGTGGATGTGCCACAGATGCAAGGTCAAGTCGGATGCCCTTCTCCCAACAATAAGCCTCGACTTCTCCGAGTGACAGGTTGCTGCCATTGTCGATGATAATGCTATGTGGGAGACCAAATCTCACCACTAGATCCCGGACAAACCTGAGGGCAGATGCCCCATCAAGCTTTCTAATGGGTTTAGCTTCTATCCATTTAGTGAATTTATCAACTACTACTAGCAGATGCGTAAATCCACATGGTGCCGTTTGTAACGGTCCCACCATGTCCAACCCCCAGACTACAAACGGCCAAGTTATTGGTATTATTCGCAATTCTTCAGCAGGAACATGTGGTTGTCGGGCATAATACTGGCATCCCATGCATGTCTCAACCAGCTTGTCGGCGTCCGCCTTCGCGGTTAGCCAGTAGAATCCTTGCCGGAAGGCTTTCGCAACCAACAATCGAGGAGCGCATGATGCCCACAATCTCCGAGATGGATTCCGTGTAGGATTTCCATACCTTCTAGGTGGGGAACACACTTTAGGTATACACCAGTAGTGATCCTTTTGTAGAGTTGCCCATTGATTATGGTATAACCCTTTGCTCGTCATACTATTTGCCGTCTTTCGACCTCGTCGTCGGGCAAAGTTCCGTGTTCAAGATATTCCATGAACGGTTTTGTCCAAGCGGGAGAAACCTTTGTCACCATGTTTACGGACGAGTCAGCTCTATCTGGGTTGTCGATGTCGTCTCCCTTCACAGATGGTGTATGCAGATGCTCTAGGAAAACTCCCGGCGGGATTCGTTTGCGCCCTGATCCAAGCTTAGAGTAGATTAGCCGCCTCGTTTTGCTCCCTAGGTACATACTTGACTTCGTAACCCAAGAAGCTCTTGGCTATCTCGTCCACTTCGTCTCTATATGCCGCCATCATAGGGTTCCGTGCATTCCAGGCGCCAGCCACCTGCTGGGCAACCAAGTCGGAATCTCCATAGCAAACTATGTGCTTGATGCCAATATCCTTGCTACACGTAGTCCGTGAATGAGTGCTTCATACTCCGCCATGTTGTTTGTAGCCTCGAAGTGGATCTGCATAACGTAGTGTAGCTTGTCTCCTGTTGGTGACTGTAGAAATACACCAGCCCTCGAGCCGTTAAGCAGCTTTGATCCATCAAAGTGCATCACCCAGTACTCTGATTCCGGCAAAGGAGTAGCATCTGGCATCTCCATCCAATTTGCAACAAAATCCGCCAAGGCTTGTGACTTGATAGCGTCGCGTCTTTTTAAGTGATCTTGAAGGCGGCAAGTTCAATGCCCCACTTCGCGACCCTTCCCGTAGCGTCGTTGTTGTTGATAATGTCGAACAGTGGAGTCTTGCTCACCAATGTGATTGGGTGCTCCTAAAAGTAGTGCCTTAGCTTCTGAGAAGCAAGAATACTCCATAAGCTATCTTCTGGTAGTGCGGGTAACGCTTCTTGGACTCCGTCAAGACCTTGCTGTAGGGGTCCCAATCTTTAATAAGATAGAGCCTCCTGTGTTTACAATGCTAGTCCCTGGATCAATAGCTAGCATCCACAGTTAAGATGTAATATCAAGAAACAAAGGTCATAATATAACTTTATAACCAGGAATAACATAAGTTTATTACATCAAACATAGCTCATTAGGCTATTTCATTACATTGCAGCGGAATAACTATGGCCAAGTGGTCCTTCATCTTCAAAGTGCCACAGGCATATGTTGGTTGTAGACTTTGTAATCCTAATCAAACAATCTTCACTAAAATCAATCAAACCTGCAACATACAAGTTACAGCCACAAAGGGTCAATACATTTGAATTGTATTGGCAAGTGATACTATGGTAGTATAGTGGAGTCTATCATCTATATGCATTTGGCTAAGTGGAGTTGAGGCTTGCATTGCTCAAAATAGATTTTTCTTATCATTTTGAAAATACTAAGTTTTTGCTTGACAAAAACATTTTCCTCAATCAAAGATTTCAAGATCCTTGTACGAAGCCATCTCTCCATCAATGATTGAAGAATTCAAACACCCTTGTTCAAACCACAAGATTTTAATTTAGAAATTGGAATGATGAGATTCTTGATTGCTTCCATGTCTTGATGCTCAAATTGTCCTTTACCAGGGACATGGCTAAGTACTTAGATTTTACACTCTGCAGAGGTGGTGCACTTTCCCCACAAGACTTGGTTTCCCAAGACAAGATCTTTCAGAAGCCTTCCCTTAGACCAAAATGGACGCGTTCCAACCTATCAAACACTACCACCCACTGTCCATATGGCTAAGTTCTTGCAACCTATATATGATCATGGCAGAGCCCATATTGCCAAGTGGTTGCACTTGAAGCTTCTCAACATTTGACATCTCAAATCCCTTTGTTTCCTGGGTGGCATTCCACAAGTGAGATACACAATCCAAGCCATGGCATTGTGAACCACTCAACCATTCTCCACCAAGCAAGCCCATTCCACCCAGGGGTTTCATTAACTTAGTTGTTTTATTAAACAAAAACATAAGTCCTCAGACTTAGAATATTTTTCCATAGTGTGAATATATATTCCACCCATGTTTTCTATTAGCTAGGCTAAGCTTGGTAGTACTAGGAATCTTTAACTTATGAAAATCCTACTAAGGATTCATCTACTAGGTTTTCCTATAGTAAGGTCTATACTTAGTAAAATCCATGCAAGTTTTACTTAGCAAAATTCACTAATGCATAGAGAAAGTAATGGGACAAAAAGTATGAAGCATCACTTGCCTTTTTGGTAGAGTATAGGTTCACTTCTTGATCTTTGCAACAATCACACTCTTCAAGTCACTACAAATAAATCAAGCAAGGCACAATCTCAATCTACCAATCAAGCAAAACAACACACATAAATAACAAAGTCCAAGAAATGCATGCAAGCATGCCAAGCTTTGTTTTGTTTGAAAAAGTGGTTCCTAGTGGGTCATAGTCATTTGGGTTTATCTAATGGTCATTCTCTAAAGTGGCTAAGTCATTTGCAAAAGTTTTCACTTAAAAACCATTTTCAAAGCAAAGTGTTATTTTATGTGGTATAGAAATATTTTATTAAGGCATTAGTCTATAGGGTTCACCAAATGAGTTGCTATTGCAAAACTTGGTGTTTTTGGGTCAGTAAGTTTGGTCCAAACTATTTTCTCAAAGTTTTCTTTCCATACACATTTTCATAATAAAACTATTCTTTTTATTTGGCTAGAAAATGACTAAGCCAAGTAATCTAACCTAAATCTTACCAAAATCATTTTTAATACCAAGAGTTGGTTCCTAGGGTCAGTAGGGTCACAACAAACCAATTGGCAAAGGTTTGATCTCAAAATTCATTTTTAAATGATTTTTCTAATGTTAGCAAGCACACAAAAGAATCTGCAAAATCAAACAATCTATCAAATACTATTTGCTAAACTAAGGGTAGGGTTGGCTAGGGCTTGTTCTCCTGAATCTTTTGATATAAAATTTGTCAAATTTGGACGTATGGATCAAAAGTTATAAGGGTTTGAAGTTTGCAAATAATTCTGATTTCAAATTCTAATTTCAATCCAACTGGTGACACGCGGCAGCTTCTTATTTGTCGGTACCGTTTCGGTTGGATCGCGGCTGTGGGGCGTTGGATCTAGTTAAATCGAGTGGCTCAGATCGGGTACCCCTTCGCGTTAAAGTCGTTCTATCTTACCCCTTGATTGATATCGGACGGCTCCTATCAAACGGTCACGAACTGGCGGCGTGATAACAACGGCGAGCAGCGGAGCGGCCAGTTGGCGGCGGCGCTAGCGAAACTGGAAACGAGGAAGGAGGAGAGGGGGCTCACTGTGTTCGTCGTGGTACGGGGATGCTCAACTTGCCACTGGTTGATGAAGGGGCGCACGGGGACGAGCAGAATCCCTCGCCGGAGTTGCTACTGGCGACGGGCGGCTCTGGTCGAGGTCGAGGACGTCACTGGAGACCACCTTAAGGCAAAACGGAGGCGCGGTCAGATGCGTGAGGTCAAGGCAACGCTGTGCGCGTGAACGAGAGTGGAAAGGGCGGACGGAAACCATCTGGGGTACTCACCGGAGTGAGGCAGACGCGGCGGCGCGGCCAGATGTTGTCGAGGTCGGTGCTCTGGGCGCCCGCGGTCAAATGGGTGGTACGGGGAGGAAGGTCTGGGAGTGGGGAAGCTTCCAGGGTGCTCGGGGAGGCTCGGGGTGGTGTGTGCTGGTCGGATTTCGCTGGAGAAGGTCGCCGAGTAGGTGAGGTTGCAGTGGCCAATTGGAGCAGCACTGGGGCGGAGAGGAACTGGAACCAGAGGGGAAACGGAGAGGGGAGACTGGCGCTTTAAGGTGTGCGATCACTGCGAGTAAAGGTCGTCGCGTTAAGGCGTAATCAAGCCAGGAATTTATGTCTGCAACGGCGAGGAGAAGGGAAGAACCAGTCCGCGGGGTGGGGAAGAAGAGCAGTAGGTGTGGGGTCCGCTGGTCATTGGGGAAAAGAGTGGGGGAGAGGTCCACCAGTCGGTGTCTGCGTGGGTTGCTTCTGGGGTGAGAAAAGTAACGCTTCGGGGGAGGGGAATCTGGGCTGTGGGACTGTTGGGCTGGGCCTGTTTCCTCTCTTTTTTTCTGTCTATTTGTTTTATTCTTTTCTATTTTATTTTCTGATTTGATTATTCAAACACATGATTCAATCCACCAAATAAATTCAAAACAGCACATTTCAATTCTTTGAACTTGGTTCTGTTTATCAACATAAACCAACATTCCAAAATAAATAATATTTTTATTCCTTTTTAGGATCTATTTAATATAAAATAGACCATAGTTATTTAATCAAATATGGTATTATTTATTTAATAAATCTCCTTTTAAAGTCCAAATATTTCTCCAAATCAAATCAGTAGGTATTAATTGGAAATAAAGAATACTTAAAATACTTGTTTAAAATAAAATAACATTTTATTATAGGGTCCATTAATAATTAAATAAAATGGCCTTAGTTATCAAATCAAATAGGGTTTGATTTTTATTAATAAAATCTTTATTTGAAACCTAAATATTTTCAAACCAAATTAGTAGGTTTAATTTGGGAAATATATAATATTTGGAAATTTGTTTTAAAACAAAATAACCTTTTATTTTAGTATCCATTATTAATTATTATAATAGACTTTCATTATTAAATCCAATAGGATTTGTTTTATTGAGATATTTATTTTGAAATCTAAAACAAAGCCAAAACACTTTAGTAGGTTTTATTAGAGAATATAAAATACTTAGAAAACCTATTTTAAACAATTTAATAAGTCTTGATGTTTTAATTAAAATAGTAAAACCTTTCATAATAAATTTTGATATTAATTCTTTATTATTTTATTTTAAATAAACCTTTGTTATTTTTATTCAAACTAAATGTTTTAATTCCCAAAGTTTGGTCAAGGTTTAAATTGGCCTTTATTAAATAATCTTTATTTATAAAACTTCTATTTCATTTGAAAACAAATCTTTTCATTTAATTGTTTCAAATAGTATTTCCAAATGTTTTTATTTTCCTTTATTAAATGTTTATCTTTTTAAATCTCTTTAGGTTTATTTTAATTCAAATGGGTTTGAAGTTCCAATTGAATTCAAAAAGTTTCTTCTGGCTCTAAAAATCAAACAAAGTTTTTATTTTATTAATTTTATTTTCACATTACAAGATTTGGAAAATCTTGGGATGTGACACTTGCTCACATAGTAAACTGGTCGTTGAACTCCGTGCTCATAGCCTGGTTCCTTCCGCTCTACCACGGCGACGATGTTGATTACCCGGTTGTTTGCCACCATGTATATTAACACGGGCTCGCCAGGCCCGGGCGCTGCAAGGATGGGCGCTGAGGAAAGAATCTCCTTGAGCTGCTTCAATGCTGCTTCTGCTTCGTCCGTCCATGTGAATTTGTCCGCCTTCTTCAGCAACTTGTACATCGGCATAGCTTTCTCTCCAAGTAGGCTGACGAACCGACTAACTGCTGCAACACAACCTATTAGTCGTTGAATGTCCTTTAGGCATTTCGGACGGTCTATGTTTAAGATGGCCTTGATTTTCTCCGGGTTGACCTCGATTCCGCGCTAGGAAACGATGAAACCCAACAATTTGCCGAATGGAATCCTGAAGACGCACTTCTTAGGGTTAAGCATCATGTTGTATTTCCGGAGATTATCAAAGGTTTCTTTCAAGTCGGAGATTAAGTCATTTGACTTTTTAGACATCACCGCGATATCATCCACATAGGCGTGAACGTTCTGACCAATTTGGTCGTGCAGGCAACATTGCATTGTCCGTTGGTATGTAGCACCTAGGGCATCGTAACATAGCAAAACATGCCATATGGGGTAGTGAACGAAGTGTCCAATTGGTCTGACTTCCTCATCTTGATCTGGTGGTATCCTGAGTATGCATCGAGAAAACACAAAAGTTTCGAGCCAGCTGTCGAGTCAATGACTTAGTCAATGCGAGGCAAAGCAAATGGATCTTTGGGACATGCTTTGTTCAAGCTGGTGTAATCAATGCACATTCTTAATTCATTGGTTCCCTTTTTGGGGACAAGTACAGGATTGGCCACCCATTGGGTGTGAAGGACTTCTCGGATAAATCTAGCCTTAAGTAACCTAGCTATCTCTTTGCCAATGGCGCGTCTCTTCTCATCACCAAGCGTCGTAGAGGTTGTTTCACTGGTTTGGATTTTGGATTAATGTTTAAGCTATGCTCGGCAAGTTCCCTAGGTACACCTTTCATCTCGGCAAGTTGCCAGGCAAAGATGTCCCTGTTCTCATGGAGGAACTCGACGAGCGCGCTTTCCTATTTGGGATCCAGGTTCGTCCCAATGGCGGTGACCTTGGAGGCATCGCCTACCACAAGTTCCACCGGCTTGGTCTCGATGGCGGCCTTGAACGTAGGAGCAGAGTCGGAGATCTGCTTCTTCAACGCAGGCATCTCTGAGTCATCGACCTTGCTATAGATCTCTTTGAATTCTTCGCTGTAGAGGAAAGCTTCCGCAAAGGCTACTTCGTTAATCTCGCAGTCCCTTGCCTTGGTAAAGCTTCCGGATACGGTGATGACACCGTTTGGTCCGGGTATCTTGAGTTTGTTGTAGACGAAGCATGGCTTGGCCATGAACGTGTGGAATATATTGCGGCCGAACATGACGTGGTACACACTCTTGAAGGGGACCACCTCAAGGTCATGCGCTCTTGGCGGGAATTATTAACATCGCCAAAGGCAACCTGAAGTATAATGCACCCAAGGGACCGAGCCTCCCGACCAGGAACTACGCCGTGGAAGATGGTGTTGGTCTGCCTTAGGTTTGCCTCCGTCAAGTTCATCTTCTGCAGTGTATCCAGGTACATGATGTTGATGCTGCTTCCACTATCCACCATACACTTGGTGAACTCCACACCATCAATCAAGGGATTGATCACCATGGCGTACTGGTTCTCCGTAGGGATAAGGTCTAGGTGGTCCATCCCGTCCCAAGTAATTGGAACCTCCGACCAGCGCAGGTACTGGGGAACTGGGGGGAGAGTTGCCATCAGGATCCTCAGCGAGTTCTTCTATTGTCGGACGGTGGGGGTGCCAAGGAAAGTGTGGTAGACTGGTACCTTCTTCACGAAGGGGTTCTTGACCTTGTCGTCGCTCTTGGCGGCGTGCTTGGGGTTAACGTCCTCGTCCATGTCACTTGAATCCTTGGACTCCTCCTTCTTCTTCTTCCCTTCCCTTGCCCTTGCCTCGTGGTCTGTTCTTCCAACTTCGCTTGTAGCCGAACTCCGGGTCTTCCTTGAGGTCGTTGATGAACTTGCAATGTAGATTGGTATGGGTGGCATTGCCGTTGACGTCGAGGTGTACGAGGCACGGCATATCGCGGTACTCCTCGTAGGTTTGGGGAACGCGGAGTGGCGCTGAGGTAGTTTCACTTCCTCGTTGCTGCCCACGACCAGCTCCCCTTCCTCGACCATGTTGTCCGCCATCACCTCGTCCTGCAAAAGTCATAGCGACCATGTCGGTAGATTGCTTTTCTTCTTGAGCGGTTTTCCGCTTTGTACTGCTGCTGTTCCTCCGAGCCTGAGTTGGAACGGCCGTTTCCGGCAAGGAGCCGCGAGCATCGTCGTCGGTAGCTGCGAACTCACTAGCCAACTGAATCATATGGTTCAAGTCAAGCTGGTGATTGTCCTACAAGCACTTCAACTTATGTCGGAGCAACGTGCCCCTTTCCAACCCATCGATGAAGGCGGCCATGGTGGTCTGAGCGTGCACTCCTGCGCAGGAATTCTTCATGTCCAGCCAGCGGGAGAGGTAGGCGCGAGAGGTCTCGTCTCTTTCTCTTGCACGCACCGCTGTAGATCACCAACAGTGCAGGGACGCTTGTATGTACCCTCAAAGTTCTTGGTGAATGCTTCTTGCATGTCCAACCAATTGCAGATGGATTTATCCGGCAAGTCGTCGATCCATTGACGGGCCGTGCCCGCCAACATTAACGGGAGGTACTTGACGGCAACGTTGGGGTTGCCTCTGGCAATATCTATCGCGTTGCCGTAGTCCTACAACCATGTGGCTGGCTTGGCGGTGCCGTCATAGGCTTGATGGTCTTGTCAATCCGGAAACCCTTGGGGTAAGTTGTGGACCGTATTGCAGGTCCAAAGCAACGTGGTCCTAGGTATGGTCCTTCCCGGGCCTCGTGGATCTTATCGATTCGCGAACGTGCATCGTATGGCTTCGGGTTCTTCTTCTTGTCAATAGAGGATGGGCTGCGTGAACGACGCGGGCCTCCTCCGCCATGGTGACTGCTTGGTGGTGACGGAGGCGGAGGTGGCGGTGGGTTAGCCTTCTTGCTGTTACCCTCCTGCGACGCCTCACGGTTGTCATGGTTGCTTGTCGGATGTGGAGGGTCATGGCGTGACCTGCTCTTGTGTCCTTGGTTGCGCTCTCCGTCATGACGGGTCCGCTCCGCGTTGTCACGGATGACGATGTCGCACTGCTTTGGCGGGGGCATATCTGTACGATGGTGAGTCTTGGAATCTTCGCGATGTCGGGGGGATCGGGGCGGTGGCGATGGGCGACGAGGTCAGGCCTTTTCTCCATGGTCGGAGGATATGGGGATGGCATCCTTCCTGTTGCACACATCCCTCCGTCTTTGTTCTGATGAACCCGTCTGGGACCCGACATCAAGAGGAGATCTGTCCCTTGGCAGCTTATACTAGCTAGACTGGCAAAGCGTTGGGTCAGACTCAAGCCTCTGAGAGGTGGCCTTTTCCTGCTGCTTCACCTCCTTGGCCACTAGGTCATAGACCTGTTCCACTGCCTCAGGCGATCTATCCTACTCCAGAAGGGTCTTGGCGATGGCGAGGTTAAGGAGTGGGGTGGGAATCACATGTTTGCCCTCACTGTCAATGTATGGCTTGGCCTGTGCCGGCTTCGAGGGAGCCCATCCTAGGTTTCGCCGTACACCAGGATCATTGATGACGCGAGCCGGAGCTTTCTTGGCCTTTTGCTGCTGCAGCAGCAGAGTCTTGTACTCGGCCTCCATTGCTCTAGCTTTCTCTATGGACTTCTGTGTGTTGACCAGATCTCGATCTAGCTTAGCGCCTTGCTCGCGATGGCCTGCGCTTCCTCTATGCTGGCGCTTCTGTCAAGCTGAGTCACGTTACAGATATGAGCTACAGTCAGTGCTCAACGAGGAGATTGTCGTACATCACTCTATCAGCAGAAGATTGAGCAACAGTGGAGGAGATGATTGTGACACACATCGTAACTTGTGCAGCAGATGTAGATGCCGGAGGCGGCAAGTTTGCAGTGTTGTTGTTGCTCGGGCCGATGCCGAGTTCTTGCGGCTGCTGCACTGGGTTAGGCGGAGGAGGCATGCACTTTGCGCGATCATCGTCAACACCAATAAGTGGCCTCTTCCCCTTTTCAGCGCTGTAGGAGGAGCTCGCCGGGTTGATCTTCGTCCATCGCTGTCCCAATGGTGACGAACACATCTCAAGACGTGACGGTATTGTTGGCTTGCTCGTCGCGCGTGTACTCCTCCTCCATCTCCTGCATGGCGGAGTCTAGTTCCTCTGGACTTAAATCTATCTCCTCTCAATCAACACTGAAGTCAGCATAAAGCGCGTCAATAACAGAGTCGGAGGGTGCCAGGACTTCCTCGATGACGGGCGGTGGAGGTGCAACAGCAGCGACGATGACTGGAGGTGGTGGCGCAGCTGCGACGATGGCGGCCGGAGGCGATGGTGGCAGTGGCTGAATCGGAGGGGCTCCGTCAATGAGCGCAAGCGCTGTCTGAGCTGCTGCTTCAGCCTCCGCGTAGTTGTTGACGGTGTTCACCATGCCTTCGAAGGTAAGGCGTCCTGACGCCTGCTGTCGTCTTAGAGAATGTCAGAGAAGCGTGCCATGGTCCAGTCCTTCCACAAAGTGATACATAGCATCATCATTGGGGTAGTGGGCCAGATCGGCTCGTATGCGGAGCCACCTGGCTAGGTAATCGCGGGGGGTTTTTCCCTCTCTCTGAATGCAACGCGCCAGATCGAAGATGGTAACCACGCCGACGAACTTGGATCTCTACTGTCCAGATGCACGGGCGAAGCCGGCGGACTTGCAGTGATCTTCCACCTTTATATCCTGCACAGGGGCGGTTTGGGTGGGCCTTGAATTTTTCCGATCTTTGTCGGCAAACTCCGAAGAGAGATCCGACATTGATCCTTCCGCGAACGTATCCTGCCTGTAGGCGGTCCGTGCGGTCCTTGATGCTCCTCCGACTCCTAGGGAACTAGTTCCCGAGTCGGTTTCGCCAATCAAGAGGTGGATGTCTCTGATAGGAACGATCGAGCACCGCGTAGGGATCGTCTTTGTCGGGATCCAGAACTCGTCGGGAGGGACGATGGGAACATTGCCGGAGAAGAGAACACGACCGATGTGTAGGGTTTCGTAGCATGGAAAACAAAAAATTCTATCGCATACAAACAGACAAGCCAAGATCTATCTACTAGATTGTAGCAACGAGTCGATGGAATAACTTACCCTCGAAGATTCCAAAGTGTTTAACGGGAGCGGATTCTCGTGGGTGATGTAGTCGTACTCTTTCCGATCTCAAGATCGCGTAGACGATCCTTCCGGCGCTGCATTCCGGCAGCGCTCCCGCAGTCGGTCACACGTTCGGTACTCGACGAAGACCTTCCTCTCCCTTGTTCCAGCAGGCAGCGGAGGTTGTAGCACTCTTCTCGCGATTCCGGCAGCACAACGGCGTGGTACCGGAAGTAGAGGGGAGATCCCGCAGGGCTTCGCCTTAAGCCGGAGCGAGTATGGTGGAGTATGAGAGAGTACTATTAGTGGTCTAGGGATTAGACACACCAATTAGAAGGCTCTAAACTGAAGGCTAGGGCAATTAGAAGCTCTAAACCAAAACGGCTCTAAGCCGGAGATTAGAGGATAGGAACTTGTGTGTCTAGAGGAGGAGGCCCTGCCCCTCCTTTTATAGGTGGGAGGGGCGGCCAAGGGGAGGGGAGTCCCTCCCCAAGTCGGCCTTGGGTAGCACGCCGGCTTGGAGAGGAGGGAATCCTCCCCAAAGTCGGTTTTGCCTCCTCTTGCTTGTTTCCCACAGTTTCTTGTTTTAGCCGTTTGACTTTCAAACTGGATATTTGACTTTTCTGTTTCAGGATTCAATTTAATACTTTATTTGGAACAGCAAGAACACTTAGTACATGATGCAATCATTCCAATATGTAATGACACATTCATGTACCCCTCCCCCCCGGAGTGTCGGACAATCCGGAACCTTCTAGAACATTCCCAATGAAAACACCGGAATCATTCCCGAACTCCGAAACGGGACTTTCCTTATATGAATCTTATTCTCCGGACCATTCCGGATCACCTCGTGATATCCTGGATCCCATCCGAGACTCCGAACAACATTCGGTCTCTTTCTCATAATACCATAACTACTCAAAACAACGTCGAATCCTTAAGTGTGTCTCCCTACGGTTCGTGAATTATGCGGACATGATCGAGACACTTCTCCGAACAATAACCAATAGAGGAATCTGGAAATTCATATGGCTCCCACATATTTTTACGATTACATTGCGATCGAATGAACCACTTACATACGATACCAATTTCCCGTTGTCTCACGATAGTTTACTTATCCGAGGTTATGATCGTCGGTATCTCTGCATACCTAGTTCAACCTCGTTACCGATAAGTACTCTTTTCTCGTTCCCGTGATATGTGATCCCTTGTGAGCCAGTCACATGCTTGCAAGCTAATTGGATGACATTCCACCGAGAGGGCCCAGAGTATATCTATCCGTCATATGGATGGACAAATCCCACTCTTGATCCATGTGTCTCAACCAATACTTTCCGAACACTCAATGCCACCTTTATAACCACCCAGTTATGGTGTGGTGTTTGATGTCATCAAAGCATCCATCCAGTAAAGGTGATATGCATGATCTCATGGTCGAAGGAATTAGGTTACTATGTATCAGAAAGCATATAGCAATTGAACTATTGAAATGACTTGATCTTTATGCTACGCTTATCTATAGGAGTATGTCCACCATATCATTCTCCTAACGATATGATCTTGTTGTTGATAACATCTCAATGTTCATGATAGGGAAACCATAATCATTAATCAACCAACAAGCTAGTGAAGTATAGAGGCTATACTAGGGACTTCAAATTAAGTTTACAAATCACACAAGTATCAATGTTTCCTTGTTAATACTATTATAGCATGAATGTAAACATTTATCATAAACACAAAGATATAATAATAACTACATTTATTATTGCCTCTAGGGCATATCTCCAACACTCTCCCACTTGCACTAGAGTCATCTAATCTAGATTACATGGTAATATACCGAACACCCATGGCAGTTTGGTGCTGGTCATGTTTTGCCCTCGGGAGAGGTTTAGTCAACGGAACCGCCACATTCAGATCTGTGTGTACTTTGCAAATCTTTATATCCCCATCCTGGATATGTTCTCGAATAGCGTGAAAACGTAGCTTGATGTGCTTCAGCTTCTTGTGTGACCTTGGTTCTTGCGCATTGGCTATGGCGCCCATGTTATCACAGTAGATAGACATTGGGTCCAGCGCACTAGGAACCACACCCAGCTCTGTAATGAACTCTTTCATCCATATCGCTTCTTGTGAAGCCTCCGAAGCAGCCATGTATTCCGATTCAGTTGAAGATCTCGCCACAACGCTTTGCTTTGCACTCCTCCAGCTAACTGTTGCACCATTCAAAATAAATACGTATCCGGATTGTGATTTAGAATCATCCGGATCGGTGTTCCAACTAGCATCGGTGTAACCATTAACAACGAGTTGTTCATCACCTCCATAAGAAAGAACCATATCCTTAGTTCTTCTCAAGTACTTAAGGATGTTTTTGACCGTTGTCCAATGATCCACTCCTGGATCACTTTGATATCTGCTAGTTAAACTAACAGCATATGCAATGTCGGGTCTAGTACATAGCATGGCATACATTAGAGATCCTATGGCTGAGGCATAGGGAGTCTTACTCATCCTTTCTCTATCTTCTGCCGATGACGGACTTTGAGTTTTACTCAAGGTCGCATTGGGCAACATGGGCAAGAACCCTTTCTTGCTTTCTTCCATTCCAAACCTCTTTAGAACTTTGTCCAAATATGTACTCTGTGACAATGATATTTGGCGTTTCGATCTATCTCTATAAATATTTATGCCTAATATGTAAGCTGCTTCACCAAGATCCTTCATTGAAAAACTATTATTCAAATATTCCTTGACACTATTAAGAAGGTCTATATCATTCCCAATCAACAATATGTCATACACATATAGTATTAAGAATACTACAGAGCTCCCACTCACTTTCTTGTAAATACAAGCTTCTCCATAAGTTTGTATAAAACCAAAACTTTTGATCACCTTATCAAAACGTTGATTCCAACTTCGGGATGCTTGCTTCAATCCATAGATGGACGTTGAAGTTTGCATACCTTGTTAGCATCTTTAGGATCGACAAAACCTTTGGGTTGCATCATATACAACTCTTCATCAATGTCTCCATTGAGGAATGCTGTTTTAACATCCATCTGCCATATCTCATAATCATAATATGCAGCGATTGCTAACATAATCCTCACAGACTTTAGCTTCGCTACTGGTGAGAAAGTCTCATCGTAGTCAACTCCTTGAATTTGTCGAAACCCTTTTGCGACAAGTCGAGCTTTATAGACAGTAACATTACCATCAGCATCTGTTTTCTTCTTGAAAATCCATTTGTTCTCGACAGCCTTCCGGCCATCCGGTAAGTCCACCAAAGTCCATACTTGGTTTTCGTACATGGATCCAATCTCGGATTTCATGGCTTCTTGCCATTTATTGGAATCTGGGCTCATCATCGCTTCCTCATATGTCTCGGGGTCATCGTGTGTCCACCAACATGACATTCATAACGGAATCATACCAATCTTGAGTGGTACGAGTTCTCGTTGACCTCCGAGGCTCTGTAGCAACTTCAACCGAAGTTTCATGATCATCATCACTAGCTTCCTCTCTAATTGGTGCAGGCACCACAGGAACTTCTTCCGATGCTGCGCTACTCGCAATTTTGAGAGAAGGTTCGACAACCTCGTCGAGTTCTACGTTCCTTCCAGTCACTTCTTTCGAGAGAAATTCCTTCTCTAGAAAGGATCCATTCTTGGCAACGAAGATTTTGCCTTCGGATCTATGATAGAAGGTACCGCTTTGGGTTCAAGCTTGTCCGGCTGTAACTTCTTTACATAGGCTTCACATCCCCAAACTTTAAGGAACGACAATTTAGGTTTCTTCCCAAACCATAATTCATACGGTGTCGTTTCAACGGATTTAGATGGTGCCCTATTTAAAGTGAATGTGGCTGTTTCTAATGCATAACCCCAAAATGATAGCGGTAAATCTGTAAGTGACATCATAGAACGAACCATATCTAAGAGAGTTCGATTACGACGTTCGGACACACCATTACGCTGTGGTGTTCCCGGCGGTGTCAATTGTGAAAGTATCCCGCATTTCTTCAAATGCTCGCCAAACTCGTAACTTAGATATTCACCTCCACGATCAGAACGTAGAAATTTAATCTTCTTGTTACGTTGATTCTCTACCTCACTTTGAAACTCCTTAAACTTCTCGAAAGTTTCGGACTTATGTTTCATGAAATAGATATACCCATATCTACTCAAGTCATCCGTGAAGGTAAGAACATAACGATAACCACCGCGCGATGCTACACTCATTGGACCACACACATCGGTATGTATGATTTCCAATAAGTCCGTAGCTCGCTCCATCATACCAGAAAATGGAGTCTTAGTCATTTTTCCCATCAGACATGCTTCGCATCTTTCAAGTGATTCAAAATCAAGTGATTCAAGAAGTCCATCGGAATGGAGTTTCTTCATACGTTTCACTCCAATGTGACCAAGATGACAGTGCCACATATAGGTCGAATTATCGCTTGATTTCAAACGTTTAGCCTCAATGTTGTTGATATGTGTATTTCCACTATCGAGATTCAATAAGAATAGACCATCTATCAAAGGTGCATGTGCATAAAACATATTACTCATATAAATCGAACAACCATTATTCTCAGACTTAAACAAGTAGCCGTCTCGCAATAAACAAGATCCCGATATAATGTTCATGCTCAACGCAGGCACCAAATAACAATTATTTAAGTATAAAACTAATCCCGATGGTAGATGAAGGGGTAGCGTGCCGACCGCGATCACATCAACCTTTGATCCATTTCCCACGTACATCGTCACCTCGTTCTTCGCTAGCTTCCGTTTATTCTGCAGCACCTGTTTCGAGTTACAAATATGAGCAACCGAACCAGTATCAAATACCCAGGCACTACTACGAGTACTAGTGAGATACACATCAATAACATGAATATCAGATATACCTTTCTTCTTGATGCTGCCGTTCTTCAAATCCGCCAAGTACTTTGGGCAATTCCGCTTCCAGTGACCTTCTCCCTTGCAGTAAAAGCACTCAGTATCAGGCTTAGGTCCAGCCTTGGTCTTCTTCGCTGGCGTGGTAACTTTCTTACCACCCTTCTTGAAGTGTCCCTTTTGCTTAGACTTTCCTTTCTTGAATTTGGTGGTCTTATTGACCAACAA
Organism: Avena atlantica; assembly: GCA_910589765.1. Lineage (NCBI taxonomy): Eukaryota > Viridiplantae > Streptophyta > Magnoliopsida > Poales > Poaceae > Avena > Avena atlantica. Next base: position 20,051 of record CAJUWN010000994.1, read on the forward strand.
CACTTGGTGCTCTTTCTTGATCTCCACTTCTGCAGATTTTAACATGGCAAAGAGTTCTGGCAACGTCTTATTCATGTTCTGCATGTTATAGTTCATCACAAAGTTCTTGTAACTTGGTGGTAGTGATTGGAGGACACGGTAAATCCCCAAAGCATTAGGAATCACTATACCCAAGCTTTGAAGTTTGTTTGCGTGCCCAGAAATCTTAAGCACATGCTCACTGACGGAGCTGCCTTCTTCCATCTTGCAGTTAAAGAACTTTTCAGAAGCCTCATAGCTTTCAATTGCCGCATGAGTCTCAAAAATCAATTTGAGATCCTCGACAATATCATATGGGTCTGAATCCTCAAACCTTTTCTGAAGCTCCGATTCCAAACCATACAAGATAGCACACTGAACTATGGAGTACTGATTCTTCCGAGCGAGGTAAACATTCTTTACTTCATCGGGAGAATCATCTGCAGGTGGGTCACCCAGCGGTGCATCCAGCACATAGGTCAATTACCAGCTGTGAGGACAATCCTCAAATTGCGGAACCAATCCGCGAAGTTGCTTCCATTGTTTTTCAACTTTTCTTTCTCTAGGAACGCATTAAAATTGATGGTAGGGGCTGCCATTGATCTACAACATATTTGCAATAGTTTAGACTAAGTTTATGACAAATTGAGTTCAAATTAATTAATAAAGTTAATCTAGGTGAACTCCCACTCAAAACAATATACCTCACATTGTTTTAGTGATCACACGAACCAAATCCACTACATCAACACCGATCATCACGAGAGTTGATATAGTTTCAATGGCGAACAATCGTCATGTTCATCATATCTACTATATGATTCATGCTTTACCTTTCGGTGATCCGTGTTCCGAGACCATGTATGTACATGCTAGGCTCGTCAAGATCAAACCTCAGTTTCCGCATGAGCAAATCTGGCTTGCTCACGTTGTATACACTTGCAGAATCTAACACACCCCGATCATCACGTGGTGCTTCGAAACAACAAGCTTTAGCAACGGTGCTAACTAAGGGTGAAGACTTTATGACTTGAAATTCATGTGCATGAGGGATCATCTTATAATGCTATCGTCGTCTACTAAGCAATACAAGATGCATAAAGGATTAACATCACATGCAATTCAATATATATGTGATATGATATGGCCTTTCTTCTTCGTGCTTCCGATCTCTATCTTCAACCACGAACATGATCTCCATCATCACCGGCATTGCATCAAGGTCAATGACGCCTCTCCATGGTTGTCGTCCACCGGTCTTCAACTATTACAACTACTTTGAATAGACACGTGGGTCTTAACATAAATTAAAGACAACCATATGGCTCCTGCCGGTTGCCAACTTACAATAAGGAACATTGCATACATCAAATATAATCACAATCATGGCCATATCACATCACTGCACACCCCTACAAAACAAAGTTAGACGCCTCTACTTTCTTTGCATGTTTTACGTGGTTTTGGGGCTTTCAATAAGTGTCGTTCTAACTTACGAACAAGAACCACAACATTGATACTAGTATTGTTAATCACCCGTTGTAAATTGGATCTTAACTATGCTAGGAGAAACAGGCACCCACAAAGCCACTTATGCAATACAAGTTGCATGTCAAGCGTGGAGAAAGTCTCATGAACGATGTCATGTAAGGTTAGCCCGGGCCGCTTCATCCCAACATACCGCAAGATGCAAAGTACACAAGAAGCAATCGACAATAAAAGCATCAACGCCCATAATGACCATTGTGTTCTACTCGTGCAACAGATCTACATATAGACACGGCTCTGATACCACTGTAGGGTTTCGTAGCATGGAAAACAAAAAATTTCTATCGCATACAAACAAACAAGCCAAGATCTATCTACTAGATTGTAGCAACGAGTCGATGGAATAACTTACCCTCGAAGATTCCAAAGTGTTAACGAGAGCGGATTCTCGTGGGTGATGTAGTCGTACTCTTTCCGATCTCAAGATCGCGTAGACGATCCTTCTGGCGCTGCATTCCGGCAGCGCTCCCGCAGTCGGTCACACGTTCGGTACTCGACGAAGACCTTCCTCTCCCTTGTTCCAGCAGGCAGCGGAGGTTGTAGCACTCTTCTCGCGATTCCGGCAGCACAACGGCGTGGTACCGGAAGTAGAGGGGAGATCCCGCAGGGCTTCGCCTTAAGCCGGAGCGAGTATGGTGGAGTATGAGAGAGTACTATTAGTGGTCTAGGGATTAGACACACCAATTAGAAGGCTCTAAACCGAAGGCTAGGGCAATTAGAAGCTCTAAACCAAAACGGCTCTAAGCCGGAGATTAGAGGATAGGAACTTGTGTGTCTAGAGGAGGAGGCCCTGCCCCTCCTTTTATAGGTGGGAGGGGCGGCCAAGGGGAGGGGAGTCCCTCCCCAAGTCGGCCTTGGGTAGCACGCCGGCTTGGAGAGGAGGGACTCCTCCCCAAAGTCGGTTTTGCCTCCTCTTGCTTGTTTCCCACAGTTTCTTGTTTTAGCCGTTTGACTTTCAAACTGGATATTTGACTTTTCTGTTTCAGGATTCAATTTAATACTTTATTTGGAACAGCAAGAACACTTAGTACATGATGCAATCATTCCAATATGTAATGACACATTCATGTACCCCTCCCCCCCGGAGTGTCGGACAATCCGGAACCTTCTAGAACATTCCCAATGAAAACACCGGAATCATTCCCGAACTCCGAAACGGGACTTTCCTTATATGAATCTTATTCTCCGGACCATTCCGGATCACCTCGTGATATCCTGGATCCCATCCGAGACTCCGAACAACATTCGGTCTCTTTCTCATAATACCATAACTACTCAAAACAACGTCGAATCCTTAAGTGTGTCTCCCTACGGTTCGTGAATTATGCGGACATGATCGAGACACTTCTCCGAACAATAACCAATAGAGGAATCTGGAAATTCATATGGCTCCCACATATTTCTACGATTACATTGCGATCGAATGAACCACTTACATATGATACCAATTTCCCTTTGTCTCACGATAGTTTACTTATCCGAGGTTATGATCGTCGGTATCTCTGCATACCTAGTTCAACCTCGTTACCGATAAGTACTCTTTTCTCGTTCCCGTGATATGTGATCCCTTGTGAGCCAGTCACATGCTTGCAAGCTAATTGGATGACATTCCACCGAGAGGGCCCAGAGTATATCTATCCGTCATATGGATGGACAAATCCCACTCTTGATCCATGTGTCTCAACCAATACTTTCCGAACACTCAATGCCACCTTTATAACCACCCAGTTACGGTGTGGTGTTTGATGTCATCAAAGCATCCATCCAGTAAAGGTGATATGCATGATCTCATGGTCGAAGGAATTAGGTTACTATGTATCAGAAAGCATATAGCAATTGAACTATTGAAATGACTTGATCTTTATGCTACGCTTATCTATAGGAGTATGTCCACCATATCATTCTCCTAACGATATGATCTTGTTGTTGATAACATCTCAATGTTCATGATAGGGAAACCACAATCATTAATCAACCAACAAGCTAGTGAAGTATAGAGGCTATACTAGGGACTTCAAATTAAGTTTACAAATCACACAAGTATCAATGTTTCCTTGTTAATACTATTATAGCATGAATGTAAACATTTATCATAAACACAAAGATATAATAATAACTACATTTATTATTGCCTCTAGGGCATATCTCCAACACGATGTCCACAGTTTCGCCGATTCCCGCGAAGATCTTGGTCCTCGCCCGCTGAAGAGCCTGAAGCGCATCTTGCCCCACGATGGGCGCCAACTGTCGTGGTATTGCCAACGAGTACGTCATGTAGGGGTTGATAAGTCAACTACTGTTCCTGTTTGGTATATCTGAAGATGTTCCTGTTCAAGTTGCTTAATTGCATGGTTTTAACTGATTTTGTTGTGTTTGAAATGCCTGGAGATGATAATATGTCTATTATTCTTAGGAGACCTTTTCTTAATACTACAGGTGTTGTCATAAATTGTAATCAAGGAAAAGTAACATTCAATATTAATGACAAAGAGCATACTGTGTATTTCCCCAAGAAGGTTGCTAAAAGCTATTGCCTGAATTCCATTGAAAATATTGAGAGCATCAAGGTTGGAGAAATACATTGTCCCATTCCACAAGAAAATTTTGAAACTATTATGATTGGGACCATTGCTATCAATTTTGAGGTAACATAATCACCTTGTGGAATGCAAAGTTTTGTTTCATATAAGATTGTTTTGGTAACAATACTTGATCAACCTTGTTAACAAAAGGATTTTAATGAACAAAATAATGTTTTCACTATGGTTATTCTTGTTTTCTTTTTTCTTCTTCCTAGTCTTTGCCCTTTCTTTTGTAAGCTTTGGTTTTGTTAGTTGTGTACTTGTTAGAGTGTCTTAGAACTTTTGTAGTTTGGTTTTTGGTTTGCTTTTGCTTCTTCTAAAAACTGTTTTTGTGAGAAAATCAATTTTCATACCCTGAAAATTGGCCAAAATAAAGTTTCCCGAAAAATCCTAGAAAATTCAAAATAAATTTTTCCTTGCAAAAGGGGCAGAGGGTCACCTGGAGTGACCCAGGGGGCCACCCCAGGCCAGCACATCCCTGGGCGGCGCGGCCAGCCCCAGGTGGCGCCTGGCTGGGGTGTGGCCCTCCAAGATGCCTCCTCCCAGCCATCTTCTTTCTCTCTCTCTCTCGAAAAACACCAGAAAACTTTCTCAAGATCGAGTTCCTACTGTTCTTGCTCAGGAATTTCGATCTCCTTGCTCATCCCATCTTTGTTGCTGATTTTTGGAGGGATTGCTCCTTGGTATGTGCCTCCTCCGCTTGTCCAATTAGATTTGTGATTGGTAGATTGTATCTTGAGTATTTTGCTGCTATAGGTGGCAGGTTGTCTGAGCTTGCATGCGTGTTCTATGCTTAGAGATTCCATTTTTATGCATGTGTAGCCCTCTAGCAAGTTCCTATAGTAGTCTCTCATCATTTATCAACTTGGAAATCAATTGGTTTGATGTTTGTCTAAAAATTTCAGAAAGGAAGATGAGTGCATACCCACAGAATCAATATGATTTGATGGTACCTGAGACAATGAAAGTTCATCTTGAGCAAGGAGTCTTCCCTTCCATATATCCATGCCATGAATTTATGAGAGCCGCGGGAATCCTCCAGGATTTGCAAACTGTGATTACCAATGCAGGGTTGGAACACTTTGTTAAAGGTGAACCTTTTAGTATGTTAACATAACCATGGATGTGGTGCAGGACTTACGGTTTACTTGGTCTTCATCTAATCCCATGGTCCATTATAAAATATACAATATAGTTGTCGACCTGCCTTTTGCTGATTTCTGTGCAGCAATTAGAGTACCTCAATGGGGATCTTGTGAGAAGATCAAGGAGAAGCCTAAGTCACTTATGGATTTATATGCTTAAATTTGCCAAGGTTTCGACTTATCAAAGGAAAGTGGTAAAATTCGGAACATTCATTTCTCAACCATTAGATATTTTGCCTATTTCATTACCAAGTGTGTTCTTGCTAGAAAGTTATCTTATTTTGATCTAGCTTTTATCTCAGCTGCTTTGGATTGGGATAGATCTTATAACCTGGGTGCTTTGATAGCTTACTGTCTTACCACTAACCGCAAGAAGGGTGGAATTTTTGGAGGTCTCATCGCCTCTAGGTTGCTAGCTTTCCATGGTTTAGAGCCTCACCATTCGGATTATCGGTTCCCCATAGAGAGGCTTGATCTTGATTCCATGGTTCAGCATAATTTTTTTCCTTAGGGGCTATTGTGAGAAGTTTACCGTATGAACTATATTTTGCCAAGCGTGGTTGGAGAGGGGGTAGGACTGAGAAAGTAGTTTATTTGCCTCCACCTGCTTTGTTTAATTTTGATAACAGGCAAGGATGGCCACTCACGGAGGAGGAGTTTGACACATACGTGGCGGAGATCTCCCAGCAAGAGGAGAATGTTGGAGAGGATGCCGAAGGTGATTCGGTTCAGCCCTCCAACTTGGGAGAGTCTTCATACCAGCAGCCCTCCTATGATTGGGGTGCATCTTCTTCTTCATCGCAAGCGCCTGACTATGTTCATTCCTATGATGACCCACCATCTTGGGGTTACTACCCGCGCTGTTGAGCCCCACTTAGGCCAAAAGCCTAAGCTTGGGGGGAAGTATACCGACATCACACTCATCTATATATCATGTTTCGTCGGTTCTTTGTATATCCATTGTTTCGCTTTCTTTTTGGTTTGTGTTCCTGCTTTCTCAAAACACAAAAATACCAAAAATATTTTCGTTATTTCTCTTGGTTTTTTTCTTTGTTTTTTAGCTTTGGTTTGCCTTAAAGAAAATCCAAAAAGATTTTGCTTTGTTTTTTTGCTTTGTTTGCTTGTTTTAAAAAATTCGAAAACACCAAAAATATTTGTTGTTCTTCTTTGGTTTTGTGAGTTCTTTGTAGGATTCAGCCGTCCTCAGTGGAGTTTGGTTTCATATTATTATTCAAGTCACACAAGTGAAGGGCAATAATGAAGATTAAGACAACTTGAGGTGTGGTAAGAGGCTGGTAATGAACTCTATTTGTTTTCATTTTTGTACATATATTCATCATGGTGAGCATGCTTAGTCTATTCATGTAAGGTGTATGTTATTATGGATGCTTAGTAGTTCTTGCTTTCTTGTGATTAGCTCCAGCTTGCTAATAGTTTGTAGCATGTCATATAAATGTTTGCTTGTATTGTTTTATTCGTATTTTGGTATGATATTGTGGTGTCCTCCTCTAAATGTTTCATGTGAATCGACTTGGCACATGCTCGCGCATGCATATGACTAAACAATAGTCAGTAAGCCTCGATGATTTATTTTGCCTCAGAGTTCTTGTATCACTTTCATGCCATAATTAGTCATGTTTTGTTGCAAGCATGATTATGACAATTATTGCTCTCTCGTTTGTCGCTCCCTCTCTTTTGCTAGCCTTCACTTGCACTGAGTATGAGCTCTACTTGTGCATCCAACTCCCCAAAACCAATATTGCCAACAGTGTCCACCATACCTACCTATTAGCATCATTTGCTATTTCGGTGCATATTCAATATGCCTTGTTTTCTTCCAAATAAAATGTGTGACTGCTTTGAGAAAGTTAGTTAGTAAAGCTCTCACGAACTTGATGGCACACTTTATTTCTTGCACTTAATAATCCTGAACCATTGTGACCTGTCCATGAAAGTTATATGCTTACAAATTATAGGCTAGAAGTTAGCAAAACCGTTCTATCACGAGGAACGCTTTCAACACTTATGGATACATATCCAGTTGATACCTTGCTCTTTTGTGTGCAGATGTCGTCGGTGTGAAATAAAAGGGGATCTTGTGAGTTCATGGAGTATATATATGTGTTAGAGAAACGTCTGGGCCGCTAGCCTAACCTATGCCTAATCATGGTTGAAACTTGCAGCATCACCATAATGAGCATCTATGAAGCACATTCAATAAAAACCTATGCAAATAGCAAATAAAAGGATCGCTGAGATGCTCATTGTCTGCTTGCCTTGTCATTTTGATAACGGGATAGCTCCTGTATCATGTGCAAGGGGTACCCCGTTGGCGAATCTCTATGATATGCATGTATTTACAATGACAAGAACTTACAGGTAACTTAAGTTGAGTAGCATGAGGAGAGGCCCTCGTACTCAAGGGACTTGGGATTTCTAGTTTATGGTCTGTCAAGAATATAACTCAGATTGGACCTCACTTTCACCTTAACCATATAAGGATGCCTATGATGGGGGCAATGAGAGCTCAAAGATAATGAGTACCTTACTTTCAGCATTTGGAAGCCTTTCAAACTTTTCAAAACCTTTTCACTTCCTTGTTGAATCACCACTTATTCTATGAGCACGTTCTTGAGAGCATAGTTGTCATTCTTGTGTTTGTCTCAAAACCTGGTTAATTATGCCATGACTTTGATGCTTGTATCTCTAATATTTTTACTTATAGTCTTCACTTGAACTTCAGAGGTGCCTTGGAATTTATATTGTGCTCTACAAACAAAGGCAAGCGAGATACCACTCTATCATACCTTTTTATGAGCATTGCAATGTTGCTTATGTTTATGTTCCATGCTACTTATTATTATTGAGTTGATTTCTCTTCATAGCTTGCAATGACTATTGAGTAGACTTAGTTGCATACTTCTTATTATGAATGGTTGATGACCCACAAGTATATGGGGGTGTATAGTAGTACTTTTGATAAATAGGAGTGTCGATCCCAAGGAGGAGCAGAAGGTGCTGAACAGTGGTATGGAGTAGGAAATCCCTGTGAATACTTAGCAAACGGATTTTAGTGGTTTTTTGACAAGGCAACAAAACAAGGAGCAAGTAACAAAGGTAACAAACAAACGGATCAAGTGACCCAATCCTTTCTTATCAAAGGACAAGCCGGTGGAAATACTTATAAGGACCAAACGTTCTCAAGGACACATGGGAATTCTGTCAAGTGCTTTCGCTTCAAATAGCTGAGTGCTCTTCTCTGGTGTTGTAAGTGTTGTGTGGGTGAACCTGTGCTAACATACCACCCTTACTTGGACTAATACATACTTAGGGTTGCCCCCCGAGGCTTAGGGTTCCGTAGGTAATATATAGGTGAAGGGGCGGAGTCGGAGGACGGGCAGGTGGGCCACACCTGCCCTATGCGCGGCCCAGGGTGGGCCTACGCCTAGGGGGTGTGGTCCTCCTATGGCCCCTCTTCGCTCCTCCTTCTGGCTTCCTTCGTCTTCTGGGAAAATAATATGTTTCCATATTTTTCTGGTATTTTTCCGATCTTCGCGAAATTGCACCGAAACGCCTTATTTTCCATCAGAATCCAGACTCCGGCAGTTCATCCTCCAAGAATCATCCAACATGCACAAATAGATGAAAATCCATAAGTAATACCTCATAATAAGACAAATATTAATGAATAGAGGTAAATTATGATATAGAATAGTGATGCAAATTGGGCGTATCAAATCCCCCAAGCTTAGACTTCGCTTGTCCCCATGCGAAAACTGAGCTCAGTAAACATGTCCATAGGTTTAAGGAGTGAAGTGTCGATAAAATAATACGAACAAGAAGCATCACACTTACCATTGCACAACTCATAGAAGAAAACAACTCACCATTATATAACTTAGCTTGCAACCAAGTACAACAGTCACAATAGAGATGCATAAAGATAAATCATAATTGGAATTGGCAAACTTGTTCTTGGTCAGAGAACACCTGGCAAACAGTTTCACAAAAATATTTTTGTAGAAGTTTCAAAACAGGAGCACTCTTTGCTCAAAAAGGTTTTTCACAAGTGAAGACTTTCAAAGTAATACTCAATAGATAAGAGTTTTGTGCAAACAAGGAAGATAAAGAACATGATTGTATAAATCACCATATGAATGCTTGAAACACAACAACTCAAATGCTTGTTGGAGATAGAGAGGAAGTAGGTTTACTGACTCAACTTGGAAGTGGGAGAAAGGTCCCTTTATAGAGGGAAGCGGGGATTACAAGTCATAAAGAGCTTCCAAAAGATTATGGTACTTACTAGCTTTGAGCCCTCATTTCCCCTATCATAGGAATCTTGAGATGATTAAGGTTAAAGTGCACAAAGATGGATTATATGCTTGACGAAATATAAGTTGGCAATCTCATGTCCCTTGAATATGAGGGCCACTCCTCATGCTACTCAACTTTGGTCATAGGTAAGTTCTTGTCATTGTAAATATTTGCATATCATTGAGAACCGCCAACGGGGTACCCCTTGCACATGGTACAGGAGCTTTCCCATAACCAAAATGACAAGGCAAGCAGACAATGAGCATCTCAGCGATCTTTTTATTTACTATGTGCATAGCTTTTTATTGAGGATGCTTCATAGATAGCTCACTATGGTGATGCTGCAAGTTTCCACCATGATTAGGCATGGCTTAGGCTAGCGGCCCAGGCGTTTCTCTAACACAAATACAGACTCCATGGACTTACAAGTTCCCTCTTTATTTCACAATGTTGACATCCATAGAGAAAAGAGCACGATATCAACTGTGTATAGAGTACAAGTGCAATGTTGAAAATGTTCCCCGTGACAGCACGGTTCTGCTAATTCCAACGTATAGATGCAAGCATATACAACTTCGATGGCACAATGGTTCAAGTCTATTAGGGGCAAGAAATAAAGTGTGCCATCAAGTTCGTGAGAGCTTTACTAACTAGTTTGCACATAACAAAATACTTTTTAATTTGAAAGGTAGATGAACCTTGAGAATTTGCTTGGAATAGAAAAAGCTACTAGGTAGATATGATGGACACAAGTGGCACAGGTTTTTGGTTTAAAGGGATTTGGAAACATGAGAAATATGCCTTATCAAAACAGGTTTTTGGCTAGCAAGGCTGGGTAGCAAGCAAGAGATTTGAAAGAAACAAGCAAACATACAAGTAATAAAGCCAAACATGCAATCTTCCTTGAAGACACAAAATATCTTAAATAGAGAATACTAAGCTCATGAGCCAACAATAAAGAAAACAAATGATACAAAATACCTGTAAGATTTTTCTCTTTTTCTCTTTCAAAGTAATGCTACTGACCAGAACTCGGTTTGCCAAAACCAATTTAGATCCACTTGATGATCCCAAAGTGATGCCCATACTGATCAACAATATCCATCATATAATAGAGATTACAAACTAAAATAAGAAATGCAAAAAGTAAAAGATGAGACTTCTCATTAATATTCAATAAATGCACTCACACCAAGGGATACATAGATAATCAACTAAAGGAGAGATACTTCCACATGTAAACCAAACTATAAGATAACTTCTCTACCACATATATGAATCCACTAAAAAGGTAAAAGATAAAATATAATGGTGGGTGATACCGCGACACTCCCCCAAGCTTGAAACAAGCCAAGGGGATGCCAAACCTGATGACGAATTACTCCTTCGGTGGTAGTGGTGTTCTCTTAATAAGATCTTCAATCAGCTTCCTTAACTCCTCGAACTCAAAAGTAAGGGTACGGATTAGCTCCGAGTTTTGCTCTACACGGTTCATGATCATGTCAGACCGAGAATCCCAGTCTTTGTTATTCTTTCCCCACTCTTCATCCTTAGCATGATCCTTCTCTGCATTGTTAGAACGAGGCATATCCCAAACCGAAGGCAAGTTCCCTTTGGGCACCTGTTGGTATTGATATTCATGTATAAGTGTATGGAAGGGTCTATTGTTACATGGAGGAGATGGCCGTGGATTGTAGAAGGGACGTGGAGGTTTCCCTCCTGTAGACATATGTGTTGTCCTCTTAAGCTTGATAGGGGTTCCCACCACTCCAATGCTTGTGACGGTAGCATGAGTGTTAGGTTGCTTGTCCTCCTCCATGTCACCTTCATACCCTACCAAAATCTCATCCTCCTTGGGGACTTGAGGTTCTTCTTCCTCGGGCTTCTTGCCTTTATCGTTGGCGGAGTCCATGGTGCTCTAAACTTGAGAAGATTTCCTGACAGAAACAGATTGAAACGAAAACACGACGAGAACACGATGCACGAACCTCGGGGGATCCGGGGGGTTATATATTGCGAAGTTTCAAGGCATAAGGAAGGTTCTAACACAGAAACGAGGCGGAGACGGAGTTCGGGGGTGGCACACCCCCCTCAGGCGCGGCCAGGCTGGGCCCACGCCTGGGGTGGGTCCGTCCACCCCAGACTCTATTTGCTCTTCAGTTCCGTCTCGTAGTCTTCCTTATGTATTAAAAACATCAAAAATATAAAAAGATTTGAGTTTCACGAACCTTCTGTTTTCACCACTTTTACCTATCAAAGACGAACTCTGCAGATTCCTTTTCTCTTTCTTCTAAGAATTTTCTTCATACAAAACCCTTGCACAAACTCAATGACAACATTAGCGTAAGAAAAAACAATAAACCTTTGGGTACACACTTCAACTGAAAACCCAACAAAACAAAAGCTTTTGTAAGAGGCAAATGCAAATGATGGCAGAAATCTGTCAAAACAGACCAGCAGGTAAAGATTGATTTTTTCGAAAACCTTCTGTTAGTCAAATCAAAAATTGCAGAACTGATGAAAGTTGGGTAACAACCTGGAAAACAAGCTCAGAAAAATGCAGATCCATCCGAAGTACTGAGCTCCCTCACGAATTTTTACAATATAGCACAATAATCTGTCCCAGGACAACCACTTTTCACAACTCCTCTACTTCACAAAAGTAGTTGGACTTGACACAAAAACCAAAACAAAAAGGATAAGGAGCAGTTATTACTGAGATAATAACTTTCGAGACTCGGCAAAACTCTTGGGTTATCTACCAACAAGTACTTTTCTTTAATGCCTTTAAGTTAGGCTTGAAACTTCCAAAGATGCTCACATAGGATATATATATATATATATATATATATATATATATATATATTTGAAGTGAAAGAGAGCATCAAGAAGCAAATAACCAACACACTTGAGTCTAACCCACTTCCTATGCATGTGAGCATCATGAGAAAACTAATTTTTGGAACAAAAATCCACAAGCATAGGAAGACAAAACTGATGCAACTTCAAAGCTTTCAACATAAAACGGAGAAACCTAACATCATTGAGATGCATAAAACCATGTTTCCCTCTCTCAAAATAACTTTCAGTAGCACTTTGAATAAATTTGACAATATAACTATCACTAGCAACAACTTTATCATTAGAATAAGTATACTTACAGTCATCAAAAAGTGGTCCAAGGTCATAGACTGGATCAATAGAAGCAAGTTGTTCCATCCTGAAATCTTTATTAGGCAAGCTATTTTCACAAGGAGCTTTAGAAATTTTGGAAAAGTTAAACTCATAAGAATCTCCATCAAACTTATTTAAAACTTTTTATTTCTTACAATCAATAATAGCTCCACAAGTGTTCAAGAAAGTTCTACAAAAAATTATAGGAAAAGTTTTGCTAGCTGCTGAATTAAGCACTAGAAAATCAGCAGGATACTTAATCTTACCGCAAAGAACCTCCACATCTCTTACAATGCCAATGGGGCAAATGGTTTCCTTATTAGCGAGGTGGATAACCACATAAATGTCCTCAAGCTCACAAGGATCAATCTCATGCATAATTTCCCTGTAAAGCTCATAAGGAATAGCACTAGAACTAGCACCAATATCACATAAACCATAGTAGCAATGATCACCAATTTTAACAGAAAGCATCAGAACACTAGCTTTTCTAGCCTTACTAGGATGAGAGATAATATTAGAAGCGTCTTCACAGAAGACAATTTGCTCATCCTCTATATTTCTAGTGACAGTGTCTTTCACAATAGCTACCATAGGTTCAACATTCAATTGTTCATCAGGCTCCACAGTTTTCATTGTACCTTTGTTATTTGCACTAATAATCATAGAATACTCCTTTAACTTAGCTGGAAAAGGTAGTTTCTCAACATGAGGTTCATGCATAGTATGATTAGTAGTACAAACTTGAGTACTTCTAACTGGAACATGATTAACAACATCTTTATATGGAGCATGGTACGTATTCCACTTCTTTTTGGGAATTTATATGTAAGAGGCAAAGGCCTTAAAACAATTGGAAATACTTTGGGAATCAAGACCAAACTCATTACTAATATCACGGAAGTCATCAGTTATCATAAAATATTTAATGCATTCATAATCATAGTTTATACCTGATTTTCTTCCTTTGTCATTCTCCCAAGCTTCAGTTTTATCTTGAATACGGTCTAAGAGATCCCATTTAGCTTCTTCCTTCATACGTGTGAATGATCCAACACAATAGGCATCTAGTAAATATTTATCATGAAGAGAAAGCCTAGCATAAAAGTTATTGAGAATAATATTGTTAGGGAGTTCATGAATAGGACATTTAAGCATTAGTAACTTCAGTCTCCCCCAAGCTTGAGTTGTACTCTCTCCATCAAGAGGACAAAATTTATATATAAGATTTCTATCCTTATGAATCTCACTGGGAGGATAAAATTTAGAGTAAAAGAGAGATGCCATCTCCTCCCATTCCATGGATTATCCATTCTTCGGCAGCTTATACCATTCTTCAGCTCTCCCTTTCAAGGATATGGACAGTAACTTCTTATTCACCTATTTAGTTGTGATACCTGCACACTTAAACAACCCGCATAATTCATGGATAAAAAGCAAATGATCACCAGGGTGGAAAGTTCCATCCCCTAAATAATAATTATCCATAACACGATCAACAATACTTGTAGGTATCTTAAAAGGATCTATCTCAATAGGTGGTGGTTCATCTACTACCCTAGCAGTGGTAGTAGTTTTCCCAAACAGAAAACCAAGTGGGTTATCCATATTGGAAACAAAGTAACAAGCAGTAACAAGAACAATACTCATAGTAAAAGTTTCCCTTACCAGTTCCACTCTTCAATAGTGCTTCACTCCCCGGCAACGGTGCCAGAAAATAGTCTTGATGACCCACAAGTATAGGGGGTGTATCATAGTACTTTTGATAAATAGGAGTGTCAATCCCAACGAGTAGCAGAAGGTGCTGAACAGTGGTATGGAGCAGGAAATCCCAGTGAATACTTAGCAAACGGATTTTAGTGGTTTTCTGACAAGGCAACAAAACAAGGAGCAAGTAACAAAGGTAAAGAACAAATGGAGCAAGTGGCCCAATCCTTTCTTAGCAAAGGACAAGCCAATGGAAATACTTATAAGGACCAAACATTCTCTAGGACACATGGGAATTCTGTCAAGTGCTTTCACTTCAAATAGCCGAGTACTCTTCTCTCGTGTTGTAAGTGTTGTGTGGGTGAACCTGTGCTAATATACCGCCCTTACTTGGACTAATACATACTTGTGATTAAACCCCCTGCAAACATCCATAACTACAGGAAAGTAATTAAGATATAAATATAACCACAGCCTTAAACTCTGAGATCCTACGCTCCCTTGTGCAAAGGTGTCCTAACGGGGTTTCAGGTTTCTGTCACTCCGGCAACCCCACAATTAGTAGCCAAATACACAATGCACTTCCCTAGGCCCATAAATGGTGAAGTGTCATGTAGTCGACGTTCACATGACACCACTAGAAGAATAGCACCACAACTTAAATACTAAACAATTGAATAATAACTCAACACAGATTCACTACTAACAACATGACTTCTCCCATGTCCTCAAGAACTAAACGAACTACTCACAATACATCACATGGATCAAGATCAAAGATGATATGGTAATGGATAACAATCTGAACATAAACAATAATCCAATGGTTCCACTCACAAGCATCAACTACAATAGTAATTAACACCGGGGAAGTTTCCCCTAAGAACTAAAGCAATATCCAACACAATTGTTATAGCGGGATGGAGTGGTGATGATGGTGCTGGTGGAGATGATGGTGTGGATGATGATGATGATCCTGATGAAGCCTAGCTTGATGATGATGTTGATGGCGATGGTTTCCCCTCTCCGGGAAGGAATTCCCCCGGCAGAAATTTGTCTGTTGGAGAGATCTTTCTCTCTCGGTGTTTTCCGCCTCCCAGAGGCGGCCAAAATCTATATGTGGTCACCTCCCCGAGGCTTAGGGTTCCGTAGGGAAGATATGGGCGAAGGGGCGGAGTCGGAGGCCGAGCAGGTGGGGCACACCTACCCTAGGCGCAGCCTAGGGTGGGCTCACACCTAGGGGGTGTGGGCCCCATGTGGCCCCTCTTCGCTCCTCCTTCTGGCTTCCTTCGTCTTCTAGGAAAATAATATGTTTCCATATTTTTCTGGTATTTTTCCGATTTTGCGAAATTGCACCGAAACGCCTTCTTTTCCATCAGAATCCAGACTCTGACAGTCCATCCTCCAAGAATCATCCAACATGCATAAACAGGTGAAAAGTCATAAGTAATACCTCATAATAAGACAAATATCAATGAATAGAGGTAAATTATGATATAGAATGGTGATGCAAATTGGACGTATCAATGGTTTAATTATCTACTCCTATGCTGAGAATATTTACATCATATGAAGCAATTGTGTCCGTGAAAGTTCTTTTATCGCACTCAGTTTTCAACTGAATTGCTTGAGGACAAGCAATAAGCTAAGCTTGGGGGGAGTTGATACGTCCAAAATGTATCTACTTTCCCGAACACTTTTGATATTGTTTCTCCTCTAAACTTGTGTGATTTGGATACAACTAACACGGACTGACGCTGTTTTCAGCAGAATTACCTTGGTGTCTAGTTTTTGTGCAGAAAATCAACTATCAGGAAAAATCCTGAAAAATATGCCAAAAATCCTATTTCACCAGAAGATCCACGGAGCCAGAGTACGAGACGGAGTGGAGGACTGAGGCGCCCACACCCCTGCGAGGCGTGGGCCAGGCCTGGCCGAGCCTAGGGGGTGCGGCCACCTCAAGCACCCCCTCGGCCTTCCTCTTCGCCTATAAGAAGCCTCTTGACCTAAAAACCGAGGGGGGTTCGACATTTTTCCAGAAAGAGTTCCATTGCGCCGCCACCACCAGAAACTGTGATTCAGAACCAGAAACTCCGTTCTGGCACCCTGCCGGGACGGAGAATTTGGGGAGGATCATCGCCATCGTCATCACCAACGCCTCTCCATCAACCATCAATGTTTCCCTCATCCATGAGTGAGTAATCCCCCACTGTAGGCTATGGGGATGGTAGGGATTGGATGAGTTCTATCATGTAATCAAATAAGAATGTTAGGGCATGGTGCCTAGTATCTCTATTAGTGTTATTTGACTTTGTTGCAACTTGTTGTGCTTAATGCTTGTCACTAGGGCCCGAGTGCCATGATCTTAGATCTAAACTTATTATTGAATCATTATGATAGTATTGTTGTGATCTTATCTGCAAGTTGTGTACACATATCATTGTCCGGATCCAAAGGCCCCGAAGTGATAGAAATTGGGACAATCGGAGGGGATGGCTGTGATGTGAGGATCACATGTGTTCACGGAGTGTTAATGCTTTGCTCCGGTGTTCTATTAAAAGGAGCACCTTAATTGCCAGTTGTTCCCTTGAGGCCCCGCTGCAACGGGCTGGCAGGACAAAATATGTTGTGCAAGTTCTTATTGCGAGCATGCATGATTATATATGGAGAACATGCCTATGATTGTTTAGTACTTGGATGATTATTCTCATTTATCTGCAATTTCCCTAGATCTTGAAGTTACATGTTTAGACTTGTCCATGCAACGCCCATCCATCCATCTCTATGCCTACCACACTCATATCCTACTGTTTGCTGCTACTGTTACTACTGCTCTTGTTTTGCTGTTGCTGTTGCTACTACCAAACTGTTGCTACTGATAAACTTCTGTGAGCAAGAACTATTTCTAGGTGCAGCTGAATTGACAAATCAGTTGTTAAGGCTTGCAAGTATTCTTTGGCTCCCCTTGTGTCGAATCAATAAATTGGGTAATACTACCCTCAAAGACTCTTGTGATCCCTTATACTTGTGGGTCATCACGTACCTGAAAAGAAATCCCGAGTTGTCCCTAAGTCTGATACCAAGTTCTATTATTGCAAGGGGACTGGCCACTGGAAGCGCAACTGCCCCAAGTATTTGGCAGACAAGAAGGCCGGCAAGGCAAATAAAGGTATATACGATATACATGTTATTGATGTGTACTTGACTAGTACTCGCAGTAGCACATGGGTATTTGATACCGGATCGGTTGCTAATATTTGTAACTTGAATCAGGGGATATAGAACAAGCGACTGCTAGCAAGGGGTAAGGTCAAGATGCGTGTTGGCAACAGATCAATCGTTGATGTGATCGCCATCGGAACGCTACCTCTCCACTTACCATCGAGATTAGTTATAAACTTGAATAATTGTTATCTGGTGCCAGCACTAAGCATGAACATTGTATCCGGATCATGTTTGATGCGCATTGTTTATTCATTTAAATCCGAAAACAATGGTTGTTCGATTTGTATGAATGATATCTTTTATGGTCATGCACCAATGATGAATGGTTTATTTCTGTTGGATCTCGATAATAGTGTTACACATATTCATAATGTTGATGCTGAAAGGATTAAACTTAATGATGATATATCCGCATATATGTGGCACTGCCGTCTAGGTCATATTGGATTTAAACGCATGAAGAAGCTCCATTCGGATGGACTTTTGGAACCACTTGATTTCGAATCATTTGATACATGTGAGCCATGCCTTATGGGCAAGATGACTAGAACGCTGTTTTTCGGTTCAATGGAACGGGCGATAGATTTATTGGAAATCATACACTCTGATGTGTGTGGTCCAATGAGTGTGTCGGCATGAGGTGTATATCGTTATTTTGTTACTTTCACGGATGATTTGAGTAGATACGGTTATATCTACTTGATGAAACACAAGTCTGGAACCTTTGAGAAATTCAAGGAATTTCAGAAAGAAGTGGAAAATCATCGTAATAGAAAGATCAAATTTCTACGGTCTGACCGTGGAGGTGAGTATCTAAGTTACGAGTTTAGCACACATATGAAAGATTGTGGAATAGTTTCACAACTCACACCTGCCGGAACACCACAGTGAAATGGTGTGTCAAACCTTCTTAAACAAAAGGGGTGCCAACAAAGGCAAAGGAAAAAAAAAGAGAGCGGTCAGTACTGAGGCCAGTACACGGCGAGGCTAGAATTCGGCGGTCCTCGCCTACATAGGTATGGTGGACTGAAGCGGCAGCGCATCATGCACTAAACAACCTATAGAGACTCGATATAACTGTCAGCTATTAGAGAGGGATAAGAAAGACCTATTCGGAACCAACCTGATGCTACCACCAATCATACCCATCCTGGTATTCCCCCTCGAGACCACACGAGGAAGTCGACCGAGGAACTCACACAGTTGGCAGTTTTATTTATTCAGTTATCGTTGCAGCAATTACTAGTCAGGTATAGATAGTCATCCTGATATAATAAGCAGTGGGCACTTTTAGTTAACCATTCCGTTGTAGTTGCAACACTTACTAATCAGATACGATTAGCATGAGATATCCCAAACCCAGCAGTTGTTGGTACTTTTATTTAGCCATTCCGTTGTAGTGAAGCTGATTACTAGTCATATCGGAAACAAGTCAAATTATAACAGTAAACTTTAGTTATAGTTGTCTATGATCGAGAACTGTGCTCCAAGTCGTCCACAACCGCGGACACGGCTTCTCGAAAAGATTTAACCCTGTAGGGATGCACCAAAGTTCCCACACGCACCTACACCCTTGTTGTCAGATCAGGTAGGTACAAGATCACAAAACATACACCCAACGGTATGTCGACGGGGTTTCGGACACGACGTTTCCCAGACCCAAAGCAAGCACGGGGGGCCACCCCACTAAGCTACCCGCAACGAAGTCGGCCGGTCTCCGAGACGGACTCAGGGTTTGTGTAGACGGCTGTAAACGACTGGGAACCCGAAAGTGTGACTGGGCTTGTCGATACAGCGAAAACGTGTCACGATCCTAAACAGTACAGGTGCTCCTCGCACAATCGTAAATAAAGCAGTAAAGCATGGCATAAGTACAGGATAGTAATAAAGCCCCAAACTACTTTGTGGCCCCCTGTACAGTACTTGGAATCAGGTACTAAATCGATGGGGGTGCCCATACACCCCACCTGTGGTTAGCGCGCTCGATCTCGGAACAGGTGTCAAGAACTCGGGGTCCTACGGGACACTAGTGTGCGGTTAAAATCCAAATATTGTCTATTACCCACCGGTGCCTCTGCATTTACCTACTTCAATTTTAGTTATTAAACAGTATTAAAGCCATGATCATTTCCAACATTAAACATGCGGCAATACTCCAACAACTGCGGTACTTGACGACACGCAACAGCACTTGAGCAAGCGACTACGACGCGCAGGTCCAACTATCTACCAATCAACAGGTAGTAGGATGTGTCCAAGGCAGTATAAGGTTGCAAGGGATATCACGGGTACGAAAACTAAAGCATCGCAACATAGATAGCAATAGATCAACAGGAAGGAATAAAGACTATAAAGGTAAAATAGGTAGAAAGGGGGAGAACGCTCGCCTGGGAAACATTGCCAAAGATTCATCCAAAGAACGGGTCGAAGCTCGCACCAACTCAACGGCCTAATCCGTGAAAAAGCAAAACACTAGAATAAACACCAGATGCAATATTTAATACTACGACAGAAGATCCGATATGTTCATGATATGATGCATGAAAAGATGGCGCGACTAGGCAGGTTTAAGAGGGATCCGAATCTCGGTAATTATTTAAAAAAGTTCAAATAATTTTATAACCACCCAAAATTAAACATTGTTTAGCATACAAAAGCAGGCATGGGTGGACTGCACAATTTTAAATGAAGTGGAATTTTTTTTTATTATAAGCAATTCCCAATTACTCCATAGTGAAAACTTTAATTATCAAAAAAAAAACAGCGGCCGAATTATTATTCCTCATATTTTCTTTGCCATTTTATAAATATTATATGCAAGGTTTGGATTTGTGAATTAGGAGATATAACTTTTGCAAGTTGGATTTAATTGCGTAAACCATGTTAATGTTTAACAAAAAGTATTGATTTGGGCAAATTTTAGACTGCTCAAAATAGAAGCACATGCGACATATCTAAACTCCTATTTCACATAGCGTTTGTCCCGAACAGATTTATATTAACTGGTTCAATTAAGTCAAAACCAGAGTCTAATATAGACGTTGGCTGAACTTTAAAACAGGGGATAAAATGTCAGGCAACAGAAAGTTCAGAGGCTAAACTAGTTGCTGCATCGATGAACTGTCAGTGCATATAGCTAGGTAAAAAGCAGACTAGCTCGTAGGTAAATCAAAGGCAGAAGCAAAATCAGCTAGCTAAAATGGATGGTTACATGCGCAGCTGCTGGCTGGCTAGTGTGTACGCGCAACATATGAACCTGAGACGATGACCAGAGGTAGTCGGGAACGGTGGAGGTCCTCACCGCAGGGATGATGGCGAGCTGGGTGAGGTCGTGGTGGCGCTGAGGCGACGACTCGAGGGGCCGCAGGCGGGGCACCGGTGAGGAGCGGCACTGGCTCACGGGTAGGGCGCGGGAAGGCAACGCAGACCCGGCGAGGTCCTAGCAGTAGGGAGGTCGCGGGCGTGGCGGCGGACGAGTGGCGCGAGAGCAAGGACGGCCGGAACGGGGCCAGGAGAGCGGGCGTGGAAATCTCGCGGCGTCGAGCGCCGACGAGGCTTGGCGGCGACCTCTGGCGCCGGGATGGTGAGCGATGGAGAGTTCAGGCTCGGCCTGAGGGAGCCACAGCAGCGGTTGGGTGAGACCGAGAAGGTGAGAGGGCGGCGGTGGCGGCTGGCTAGGGGATGGGAAAACAAGGTCAGGGTGGGTGGTGAGGGGATCCCGATGCAGGCGAGTGGGGAAGAGAGAGGCGAGGCGCGGGGTGGGACCGGGCTCGCAGGGATGATGGGCCTCGATGGAGTTGGAAGATGGACGAATAGGGTAATATTGATCGTCGGCTGTTGTTGCTCTGTAGCTCTGAACCTCAAGGTGCAACGTTAACTGAACCCTGAACTGCGCTGCTGCTAATGCTCCTAGAGGAAACGACCACTACTATTGCTACTCTGAACTTTGCTATCTACTGAAACTGCTGCTGCTTGCCTAAAGACTGAACCTTGCTACAATATTTTTGTCCAGATTTGAAAAGTGGGAGGCCTAGAATCAGTAGCACAAACATGGCTGATCAGATTGGGCATAAACAAAAGGAAAAGAGAAAGGAGTGAGGATTTAAGAAAAAGCACACATAAGATTTCTATGTAAACCATTTTGAATTGTTTTGAATCTTTTTGCAGGGATTTAGAACATATATTTTGTATCCAAGTAAACAGAGATAAGAGAGAGCGGAAGAGTATTAAGATATGACCATGTATATCCATTCGGTCATCTTTTTTACAAGAATAAGAGAAGTAGGTAAAACAAAATATAGATATGGGGCATTAAACCCAAACGCATTTGTATTCAAAATACTATCCCTTCCATCTAAGAAGGGCCCAAAGCAAACCAAACAGGGAATAGAGGGAAGCAAAACAACATAGAGGTGATAACAAGATTAAGAGATACATGAAACACAGACAAGAGCATATGTGAACCAGTAAACAATTGCAACAACAATGCAAGCAATGATGAACCATGCATGGTGATATGATGTTCAAGATTATGCACATGATGTTATGATGATGCAAAAATAAAATAACAAGTAATTTTCTAGTTGGGGAAATCCCGGGGTGTTACAATTCGACACCACTAATAATGGATCTCGCCCCCGAGATCCGCCTCATGGTATGGGGAAGAACGCCAACGATCTGAATCTTCTCGCTTCATGTAGATCCTCGCGACACCACTAACAAAGATTCTTTCTCCGTCTTAAAATCGTCGACACCACCAATAAGGGTCGCTGCTCATGTTCGTCGAGAGAACACTCCGGAAAAGCAAAGTCGAAGGTCGAGGTCTCAAAAGGTAAGGCCACCTCTAACTTCCGTGGGGGAGTAAAATTGCATCGATCCACCATTAAATGTACAAAAGCGGATGATAAGAGTAGTGGTATGGTCGCGACTCCATCCCACACTCAAAGCATTACTCTATACACGAACAGACGAATTATGCAACCAACCCTCGGAATTCAGACTGAAGATCTCGACAAACGAGGTTCGTAAGCAAGAAGTGATGCTGAGTCTTTATCGGATCTGATGGAGATGAGGTCGTCACGTTGAAAAAAAAACGGAAGATACAAAGAAATTTTTTTAGTGAATTTTGGTCCACTGGAAGGTACAACAGATGAAAACTTCATCGTATAGCATGAAGACCGGATGTCGAAGCACCGTTACAAGAGGAAGGAAGCGAAACCCTGAAGGTACGACGGAAACCCAACCACGAGAATTCCTGGACTCAAAGAAAAGATAAGAGAGCAGATTCAAAACGCGTCGAGATAAGAGGAGAATAGCAGAGGGGTAAGAAGTAAAAGCAGACCTAATCAGATCTATCCAACCGATTTTTCAAAATATTTTGACACTCTACAACGTCCGTTAGCTAGGTTATCCTACAGGTTGGACCAGTGGGGTATCGTAACTGCTGAGCTCTGATACCACTCTGTAACACCCTCAGAACCGGCCCTATGCAAGTTTTAGCGAAACCCGCCAAACCCGCATAGAAACGATTCAAAGGTGCCCACCAGGCACTTTCGTGCGGGTGGAAGACGAAGTAATATCATTACACCATAGTCCACGATGGAACCCACAGAACAGATATATACAACGGCGACTCAATGAGTCAAGAATACAGATATACAGTACAAAGATCCAAATCACCTTGAAAACGATACAGCGTCCGAGTACGGACAAGATGCAAATTGAGCTAAGAGCCCTGAAGAATAACCAAAGGCGTCCATAACCCTGTCCAGGCCAAGCCGGAAGGGTAACCCTGCTAACGACGTCGATCTTGAAACCTGCTTAAACAAAAGGGGTGCCGACAAAGGCAAAGGAAAAAAAAAGAGAGCGGTCAGTACTGAGGCCAGTACACGGCGAGGCTAGAATTCGGCGGTCCTCGCCTACATAGGTATGGTGGACTGAAGCGGCAGCGCAGCATGCACTAAACAACCTATAGAGACTCGATATAACTATCGGCTATCAGAGAGGGATAATAAAGACCTATTCGGAACCAACCTGATGCTACCACCAATCATATCCATCCTGGTATTCCCCCTCGAGACCACACGAGGAAGTCAACCGAGGAACTCACACAGTTGGCAGTTTTATTTATTCAGTTATCGTTGCAGCAATTACTAGTCAGGTATAGATAGTCATCCTGATATAATAAGAAGTGGGCACTTTTAGTTAACCATTCCGTTGTAGTTGCAACACTTACTAGTCAGATACGATTAGCATGAGATATCCCAAACCCAGCAGTTGTTGGTACTTTTATTTAGCCATTCCGTTGTAGTGAAGCTGATTACTAGTCATATCGGAAACAAGTCAAATTATAACAGAAAACTTTAGTTATAGTTGTCTATGATCGAGAACTGTGCTCCAAGTCGTCCATAACCGCGGACACGGCTTCTCGAAAAGATTTAACCCTGCAGGGGTGCACCAAAGTTTCCACACGCACCTACACCCTTGTTGTCAGATCAGGTAGGTACAAGATCACAAAACATACACCCAACGGTATGTCGACGGGGTTTCGGACACGACGTTTCCCAGACCCAAAGCAAGCACGGGGGGCCAACCCACTAAGCTACCCGCAACGAAGTCGGCCGGTCTCCGAGACGGACTCAGGGTTTGTGTAGACGGCTGTAAACGACTGGGAACCCGAAAGTGTGACTGGGCTTGTCGATACAGCGAAAACGTGTCACGATCCTAAACAGTATAGGTGATCCTCGCACAATCGTAAATAAAGCAGTAAAGCATGGCATAAGTACAGGATAGTAATAAAGCCCCAAACTACTTTGTGGCCCCCTGTACAGTACTTGGAATCAGGTACTAAATCGATGGGGGTGCCCATACACCCCACCTGTGGTTAGCGCGCTCGATCTCGGAACAGGTGTCAAGAACTCGGGGTCCTACGGGACACTAGTGGGCAGTTAAAATCCAAATATTTTCTATTACCCACCGGTGCCTCTGCATTTACCTACTTCAATTTTAGTTATTAAACAGTATTAAAGCCATGATCATCTCCAACATTAAACATGCGGCAATACTCCAACAACTGCAGTACTTGACGACACGCAACAGCACTTGAGCAAGCGACTACGACGCGCAGGTCCAACTATCTACCAATCAACAGGTAGTAGGATGTGTCCAAGGCAGTATAAGGCTGCAAGGGATATCACGGGTACAAAAACTAGAGCATCGCAACACAGATAGCAATAGATCAACAGGAAGGAATAAAGACTATAAAGGTAAAATAGGTAGAAAGGGGGAGAACGCTCGCCTGGGAAACATTGCCAAAGATTCATCCAAAGAACGGGTCGAAGCTCGCACCAACTCAACGGCCTAATCCGTGAAAAAGCAAAACACTAGAATAAACACCAGATGCAATATTTAATACTACGACAGAAGATCCGATATGTTCATGATATGATGCATGAAAAGATGGCGCGACTAGGCAGGTTTAAGAGGGATCCGAATCTCGGTAATTATTTAAAAAAGTTCAAATAATTTTATAACCACCCAAAATTAAACATTGTTTAGCATACAAAAGCAGGCATGGGTGGACTGCACAATTTTAAATGAAGTGGAATTTTTTTTTATTATAAGCAATTCCCAATTACTCCATAGTGAAAACTTTAATTATCAAAAAAAAAACAGCGGCCGAATTATTATTCCTCATATTTTCTTTGCCATTTTATAAATATTATATGCAAGGTTTGGATTTGTGAATTAGGAGATATAACTTTTGCAAGTTGGATTTAATTGCGTAAACCATGTTAATGTTTAACAAAAAGTATTGATTTGGGCAAATTTTAGACTGCTCAAAATAGAAGCACATGCGACATATCTAAACTCCTATTTCACATAGCGTTTGTCCCGAACAGATTTATATTAACTGGTTCAATTAAGTCAAAACTAGAGTCTAATATGGACGTTGGCTGAACTTTAAAACAGGGAATAAAATGTCAGGCAACAGAAAGTTCAGAGGCTAAACTAGTTGCTGCATCGATGAACTGTCAGTGCATATAGCTAGCTAAAAAGCAGACTAGCTCGTAGGTGAATCAAAGGCAGAAGCAAAATCAGCTAGCTAAAATGGATGGTTACATGCGCAGCTGCTGGCTGGCTAGTGTGTACGCGCAACATATGAACCTGAGACGATGACCAGAGGTAGTCGGGAACGGTGGAGGTCCTCACCGCAGGGATGATGGCGAGCTGGGTGAAGTCGCGGTGGAGCTGAGGCGACGACTCGAGGGGCCGCAGGCGGGGCACCGATGAGGAGCGGCGCTGGCTCACGGGTAGGGCGCGGGAAGGCGACGCAGACCCGGCGAGGTCCTAGCAGCAGGGAGGTCGCGGGCGTGGCGGCGGACGAGTGGCGCGAGAGCAAGGACGGCCGGAACGGGGCCAGGAAAGCGGGCGTGGAAATCTCGCGGCGTCGAGCGCCGACGAGGCTTGGCGGCGACCTCTGGCGTCGGGATGGTGAGCGATGGAGAGTTCAGGCTCGGCCTCAGGGAGCCACAGCAGCGGTTGGGTGAGACCGAGAAAGTGAGAGGGCGGCGGCGGCGGCTGGCTAGGGGATGGGAAAACAAGGTCAGGGTGGGTGGTGAGGGGATCCCGATGCAGGCGAGTGGGGAAGAGAGAGGCGAGGCGCGGGGTGGGACCGGGCTCGCAGGGATGATGGGCCTCGATGGAGTTGGAAGATGGACGAATAGGGCAATATTGATCGTCGGCTGTTGTTGCTCTGTAGCTCTGAACCTCAAGGTGCAACGTTAACTGAACCCTGAACTGCGCTGCTGCTGCTAATGCTCCTAGAGGAAACGACCACTACTATTGCTACTCTGAACTTTGCTATCTACTGAAACTGCTGCTGCTTGCCTAAAGACTGAACCTTGCTACAATATTTTTGTCCAGATTTGAAAAGTAGGAGGCCTAGAATCAGTAGCACAAACATGGCTGATCAGATTGGGCATAAACAAAAGGAAAAGAGAAAGGAGTGAGGATTTAAGAAAAAGCACACATAAGATTTCTATGTAAACCATTTTGAATTGTTTTGAATCTTTTTACAGGGATTTAGAACATATATTTTGTATCCAAGTAAACAGAGATAAGAGAGAGCGGAAGAGTATCAAGAATATGACCATGTATATCCATTCGGTCATCTTTTTACAAGAATAAGAGAAGTAGGTAAAACAAAATATAGATATGGGGCATTAAACCCAAACGCATTTGTATTCAAAATACTATCTCTTCCATCTAAGAAGGGCCCAAAGCAAACCAAACAGGGAATAGAGGGAAGCAAAACAACATAGAGGTGATAACAAGATTAAGAGATACATGAAACATAGACAAGAGCATATGTGAACCAGTAAACAATTGCAACAACAATGCAAGCAATGATGAACCATGCATGGTGATATGATGTTCAAGATTATGCACATGATGTTATGATGATGCAAAAATAAAATAACAAGCAATTTTCTAGTTGGGGAAATCCCGGGGTGTTACATGGAGTAATCTTTTAAGGGGCAAGTTTCACCAATATGAAAGAATATATCTATCATAATTTTAAGCCATAAGTCAAATAAACAACAAGGAGGGGCAAGTTTCACCATCCAAGTAGATGTAACCAGATAAAAGTAACTTCACATCTAGAGCATATCCACAAGGTGTGCAACAGACACACAAGCAACACACACACCAAACTGCATGGTGTGTGCTGTCAGCACCATAGTAACAGCTCCACACACACAAAACCATCAACACGGCCGTGGGAAGCATCCCCACACCATTTTCTTGTTCATACACACCAAGAACAACAGCCCAGCTGAACCAAATCAAAGCCAAGCAAGATCACACCAATCAAAACCCTGGATCACATCACCAAAATGGTGACATAAGGAGGGGGTAGATCAGGTGGATAGCAAGACCAAGATCAAGCCACCAGGACCAGGAGATGGAGGGCTAGATCAAGGACAAGCCAGAAACTGGAAGTACCAAGGGAAGCACCAGATCAAGCTAGCCACAAGATCAACAACAACAACCAAGTGTGGTGTGTAGTAACAGACCATCACATAATCTATCTGTCTAAGCTAGACAAATATTTATGAGTTGTCTCATACTCCACTTCTCAGAAAAACACCCAAGTGGGGTGAATTCATCATGGAAGTTTTAAATATTAAAGCAACCAGAAGACTATATAGATCTACCTAGGATCTCAGGACAACATCATTTATCCTATCTATCAGGCTACAGCTTAAATTTCAAGAATGAATATAGCCAAAAAAATCTAAACTTCAAGGTAGGGCTGTCAAAAAACTTTGGGCCTTACAAACTATGCGAGTTCGGCGCGTTAACAGCTCGGCTCGAGCTTGATTCGTCTCTCTAACAAACCAAGCTCGAGCCTATTTTCGATCTCGCGAGCTTAATCGAGCCGAACTCAAACAGTTCGATAAAGCTCGTGATTTTTGTACAGCCGCAAAATTGAGACTACTATTATTATTCCATCTGTTGTTAAGACCGCTAAAATAATTATGTTGGCATGTTGGCACTGTATTACTATTATATGAAACTCCAAGCCATTTCTGTTATTCCGTTTTCAAGCTCTACCATTTTCTTGCTATGTAGTTGCATGTCGATGTACTAAAATTTTCTTACCGAGCTTCAACGAACCGAGGTCAATCCTACTCGAGCTTTGGTCGATCCGAACTCGAGCTTAGATGTAGGCTCGAAGGTCAACCTAGGCTCGCTCGAGCTCGGCTCGAGCTTCTACCGAGCTCGAGCCGAGCTTAACAATGTTCCCTCGAGTTTGACTCGTTGACAGCCCTACTTCTAGGCACACCTCTTAAATAGGAGTAGCACCTTAGAAATTCATCTTATGAATTCATATAATTCATCAAGCCTACAAATCATTTTTCCCCAAACTTTAAGTCAGGAATCAATAGCTGGTATCACTACTAGAACCAAACCATGAGAAATAATAAGAGAAGGGTCAAATCCCTAAACCTCATACCAACATCATAGGTCTTAGGGAATTAAGGAAAGAAGTTTCTACTTATCTTTAATGCCAAACTCATCTTAAGCTTGAACAAAACCAAACCAAGTAATAGAATCTAGTCTTGCGTGCCATATTAGAATGGTGTCACAAGAACAGTTCTGAACTAAGCAGGTTAAGCATCCAATCTTCACCGATACAACCAACCAACTATAAATCATTTTCCTGTTCTTAATCAGAGGAATCATAACCAGGAATATTCATATATATATCATCACTGTAATAGACCATTTGATCTCAAACTTTATATGAATATATAAGCCAATAACTCAATATACAGTGACCTCATCATTCAGAGCTCACTATCAACACCTAAGTAATGTTAGTGATGAGCTCTCAAACCACTAGAATCTCCAAACAACAATTCCAAAGCCACCTTATCATCTGACCCATATCAAAGTTAACAATGGGACCCAGTTGATAAGCCACTAGCATCATCAAAGCTAAACATAAGCAGAAATCCACAGTAAGTCACCACTCAACAAGTTTAAGGATCATCAATACATGATCCAACTCATCAGATATTCAATTAACAAAGGGATTTCAACCCTAAGCAGAACAAATAATCCTAATCAGGATATGACACTAGCCAGGAATGGTCGCTACCAACATTTAGCATGAGATGGCCTAGCACAGAGAGCACGAGGGGAAGAGGAACAACTTACCTATGGTCCTTGCTGAAGGATAGAAGAGGAAGCAGAGGAGGCCGACGAACATGGCGGCACGGGGAGCACCCCAAGGGGCGCTGCGACCCACACAACACCATGGCGGCGACCATAGCCACGCCTGGAGGCGAGGAGCACCACCACAGCACACGACATCAACGGCGGCGACAACAACCGCATCACCCCAAACCCTAGGGTTCGGGATGAGGCTAGTTTGGCCACGGGAAAGCTCTATAGCCAAATCGAATTGGACAGAAGGGTAGCGCATGATCGACAACCTCGCCCTGCATCAAGGCAGCGGCCAGGGAGGACCACGGCGGCGAGCAGAGCACGGCGGTGGCGCCATCGACCACGGGGTCGAGGAGAAGGAGGAGGAGAGGAGGATAAGGTCGAGCGAGTGATAGAGGGAGTGGGATGGAATGGGCCAAAACCCCTTTGAGGTGTGGTTTTGGTTCTATCCTATTGGGCCACCAGGGCCCAATAAACCAAACAAACAGCCCATTTACCTAAAGGCTATTTTTAATAAATAGGAAAATACCAAAATGCCCCTGAAGTTAAATAAATTCTAGAAAATAAAATAAAAATCCAAAAATTGTAAATAAAATATTTTTGGATTCACAATAATCCAAACTATACAAATAAATTAAGAAATAAAATTTTTAGACATATAAATTTTATTAAGAATTTTGTAATATATATATTCCTTATGGAATTTTACAAAATTATTGAAAGATGATAAAAAAAATAAAAATCACTTTCATTATATATTAATATTGTAGTATTTTAAAAAATACTAAAGAAATATTTAATATCATATTTTGGTATTTAATGATAATTCTTAAAGAAATTATTATGTAAATAAAATGCAAATAAATTGAAATAAAATAAAATAATACAATATTCAATAAATATTAACAATTAATATTTATAAATTCTTTATTATTAAAAGAATTTTTATAATTTAAATAAATGGGGAAGAATACATATAAAGCTAAATGATGCATTACATTACTTTGCATAATCATTTTGCTTCTTTAAATAATGTCCTTACCGGGCAATAATGATGTTTTTGTAGACATAGAAGCTCAAGGTCCAGTGCAAGCATCAGACTTCACTACCTTGCAATCACAAGGCAAGTTCATCACTTGCTCATATCCTTTGAAGAGTCTTTATTAAAGTATTTGCAAATTGTGTGTTATCATATACACTCCAAAGAAAGAAAATATTATTTTCACAAATAAAGAAATCATAGATATCATCCTAAGTGATGATATAATGGAGCAATAGAACTTAGGGTTCTATTTGCAATAATGATGATCAATTAGGGAGTTAATAACCCCTGCCATCAGTGATTCTAGCGCCGTATATTATGCGTTAGCCATGAGATTTGGAATGGGACAGAGAAGTCAGCTGTATCTTCCTCTCGCATGTAGCCGGATGTGCAGGTCGTGGTTGTTATCCTTGTAGCGTGCATATTAATTGGTAATTCTTAGAGGATATGCAGCATATGGGTGGGAACCCTCAACGTCCCACGATAGTTCTGGCATCTAACAGTATGTACAAACCATTGCCGTAATTCAATATGTGGACATGGTGTACACCAAGTAGGCATGCAAGGTCGCGAAGGGGGCAGTGATTGGCTTGGACCAACTACTGGGCCCTACATCATGGAATTGTGTACGGGAAATTACGCCCGGTTGTGCAACAAGGAGTTGATATCTCATGCGTAAAGTAATGCACCTCTGTAGAGTGTAAGAATTGTAACTTGTTACTCCCTGTTCCGGGAAGGAGCTGCGAACGCGGCAGGAAAGGAACTCCATGAAAGTTCTGGTCAACCTGTGAAGGCTGATGGTCATAGATTTTCATAATAAAATCAATCTTTGAAGAAAGATTTACAAAAACTGCATAGTGCCAAGGACTTATAGTCCGAGGTGGTAGTTAGAGCATCAAACTTCCCACCTTGCATATAATGAACTTGTTGGCTAACGTTGTTACTCATCCTTTCCATTGATCCCTTGCTTAGACTCTGAGGATCCCGAAGACGTGCCAATGTATGCAGCCGAATGCCAAGAAGATGTGTTCTACGAGGAGCCTGACCTGTCAGGAGGTGTTGAAGGAGTGGATTACGAAATCTGCTATGGTGTCGATGATAACGAGTCAAACTAAGTATCCTAGTTAGTAGTAACCGACAGAGCCGAGCAGCATGAACTCTATAGAATAAGCTGCTGAGCTCAACTCCTAGTTGGAGTTGCTACTTTTAAATACCGCTGAAACACTTTATATTTTGGTTTGTAAGTTGAATCCTTTTGAAGTCTCGAACTTCTGGTATTGTAATAATAATAATGTGTGAATGTTTGTCATATGGACCCACAATGTTTCTGTTGTACCACTCTGAGGGATGTGATATTTACAGAACGGTGTTATGTGGATGTCATGTCAACGACTATAGTGTACTACACATGCAGTGGTATGCTGGGTCACCGCAGTTGGTATCAAAGTAAATTGCTTTGACCTTAGGTTGCAAACCAAGTAAGGGTATTACCTGTAGGAGAGTGTAGCAACGATAAAGAATTCTCTAAAATAAATATAATGGGTATTCAAATGAGAATATTCTGTTATATGTTTTAGTGTGATAATTCTTTGTTATGATGGAATATATTATTGGTTACTAATAAAAATTATTTTCTTGATATATAGAGCTATGCCACCAAAGTTTCCAAAACAGACTTTGGTAAGGAAATAGGAGACTCTTGATGATTATCAAGGATCATTCATAGACCAGCTTAGTCAATGTTTAAAGATTTTTAGTTGTCCAACTAGAATTCCAGTGAATACCATAACCTAGTATGATGGTCGGATGTTATCCAAGTATCGTGTGAGTATTCAACTCCTAGAGGAGCTTGGATTTTATCATGATTTACCTATAGGTGAAGGTAGGAGTCACTTAGCAGCATATCATGTTGCTATTGTGGAGGCCATAGCTAATATCCGGGAGCATAAAGCCAAGGAGTTGGAAGGTAGCACATTTTCTGTGATACCTCATGATTCTATAGACTCGGAGCCAGTACCGGATCATCTTACTTTGGTTAAGAAGCATCCTAAGTTAGCTTCCAAGTTTATGGATAGATACCGAACACTCGTTGTGTCTTTTTATAAAACACATCAAGTGATTGTCGAAGATAAAAATGACATTTTGGAGGATCTAACTGAGCCGAAAAGGAGGAATCAGTTAGCAATCCAGTTGGAGAAGGAAGCAAGTAGTAGTGCAAAACCTATCTTTAAGGATATATCTATAGATCCTGAATCTTTTACACCATATCCTTATTCACCAAGTCCTGAACCTATACATGATCCTACTATGGATATGAGCTATGCAGTACCACAAGGTTCAGAGGATGGTTCTGATTCAGAACTTCCTATTAAGAATTCTGATGGTTGGATAAGGGGATCATATGAAGGATCTCATGAACGCCAGATGTCCACAGATGCTTCTGATAGAAATGTTGGACAATCTAGCTAGATGGGTGCAAGAATTAACCCTAGTAACAGTAGTAGAAATTCCATGTCGATTGATAATCAGGATGAAGAAGAAGATCCTAAGGAGAGAGTGTTTGAATCATCAACATATTCTCAAAACCCAGGGAATATACAATATCCGGTGTTTAACTATCTTGCCCAAAGGAGCACCTGGGGATCAGCAGGATCTGCATATTCTATTGACAACTCAAGGGATGAAGCTCAGGAGATGCAACTGGGAGATAATGTTGAAAATGTTTCTGAAGAATTTTCAGCTGAGCTAGAGGGAGTTAATGCGCTCAGGTTGAGTAATGACTCAAGTCCTGACACTTCAGATACTGAGTATGTTCCTTCTGGAAGGTCATTTGTTCCACAAACTGTGGGACGAACGTCACATCATCATGGTTGGACACCAGGCATGTATGATGAGCGTAGTTACTACTAGAAGTAGGCAACTATTTAGAGGTATCAAGTACTGTGTATTGTACTCTAAGAAATAAGATAGTTAGATAAATAAGGTAGAGTTGTGATTATACCTATATGGTATATGTTGTAACGACTTTGTATTATTATGATATTATGTATAATATGTGAAATGCATATTTGGATTTTCTTTGGATCTTTATTGTGTGACTAGTTCTGTGCGTAAAGTCGAGCTCAGAACACATGTGCATGATGTAATTATGAGTATTCGCTTTATGTTGCAGGACTAGAGGGTCATGGATATAGGTGTAGAAACCGAAGTTGAACAGCAGCGGATGGAACGTGAGACCAAAGAGAAGGCCGATGCAGATGCAGAAAATCAGGGAGCATTACCACCACCACCACCAATGAGGCCGTTAATGGAGCAGAACTTTATGCAGTGTATGCAAATGATGTAAGAAACCCAGAACAAGTTCATGGAAGAGTTGCTAGGACGAGCAAATCAGAGGGCACCTGAAGGTGGAGGAGTGAGTCTATCTGACTTCCAGAATGCAAGGCCGTTACCTTTTGCATCAGCTCCTGAACCAATGGATGCAGAAGATTGGCTAGCAGATACAGAAATAAAGTTGAAGGTTGTAGGTTGCAATGATGAGGATAAATTTAGGTATGCAACTCATCTTCTGACTGGACTTGCACCATCATGGTGGGAAAATCAGTTGGCCATGCAACAACCAGGAAGGGAGCTCACCTGGGAGGAGTTCAAGCAGAGATTCCGTGAATATCATGTTCCAAAGAGTGTTATGGAGTTGAAGAGGAGAGAATTTGAGGAGCTTCAGCAGGGATATACTAGTGCCATGAAGTATTTCCAGGAGTTTAGTCAACTGTCTCGTTATGTTAAGGAGGATGTTAACACAGAAGATAATTAGAAGAAGCGTTTCCTGCATGGGTTAAATCCATTTGTGAGAATGCAACTAAGGTTGGCTAATAAGCAAACTTATCAACAATTGCTGGATGTAGCAATTACTTTTGAAGATGACTACAAGAATGTCTAAGAGGATAGGAGGAAGAGAGCCAAGAAGGAAACCAAGAGAATTCAGGCAAGTAAAACAAAACCCAATCTGGAGTTCAAACCCCGGAACAAGGCCTACGGTAACAATAACAAGGGCAGTGGTGGAAATCAAGCAAATCCTAGGAGGAATGTTATTTGTAACAACTGTGGAATTCCAGGGCATTTCCAAAGGGAATGCAAAAAGCCTGTAGTGATCTGTTACGGTTGTGGTCAGAAGGGGCATATCAATCCCGATTGTCCGAGAAAACCACCAGGAGGTTGGACTACAAGGGAGGAGGACAAGCCAGTGGAGGAAATGGGCAACCCAATCGAGGAGAAAATAATGTCAAGAACAACAATGGCAAGAGGAACAGACCTACCGGGAAGCTGAATTGCGCAACCCTAGAGGAGGTGGATAATTCAGAGCATGCAGTGATAGGTACGCTCAATATCCTTACCAATCCCTGCAAAGTTCTATTTGATACTGGTGCAACTACTTCATTCATTTCTGAAGAGTTCTATGATAAGTTCGGGATTAGAAGGGCAACGTTAGAAAACCCTATGACCGTAGTTACGGCAGGGGGAATGTGATTGTACGCCACATTAAACAAGATCAGGTTATGTCGATATGTGGTTGTACATACTTTGCAAACCTTTATGTGATTCCTTTGAAGGGAATTGCAGTAGTGCTAGGGATGGACTAGATGATGGAACATGGGGCTCAGATAAATTGTGAGGAGAAAACTGTCTCAATCAAAACTCCAAGTGGAGCAAGGATAGTTTACCAAGAAGATAAGCATAATCATATTATGGTGGATCTGCAGTTGAACTCGATGAAAGAGGTCAAATTGGAAGATATTCCTATAGTAAATGAATTTCAAGATGTTTTTCCAGCAGAGCTACCTGGAATGCCTAGAGTTCACTATTGATCTAATTCCCGGTAAAACACCAATAACTCAAGCACCATATAAGATGGGACCAAAATAATTAAAAGAACTCAAAGAGCAAATTGATGAGTTAGCCAGAAAAGGGTTTATCCAGGAAAGTGTATCCACATGGGGAACACCAGTAATCTTTGTGGATAAGAGGGATGGTGGAAGAAGTATGTGTGGAGATTATAGAAATCTGAACAACATTACTATCAAGAATGAGTATCCTTTACCAAGGATTCAAGATTTATTTGATAAAGTGAAAGGAGCCGGAGTATTTTCAAAGATCGACCTAAGATCTGGATACCATCAAATAAAAATCAAGCCTGAGGATGTCCCAAAGAGAGCATTTGTCTCAAGATATGGACACCATGAGTATCTGGTCGTACCATTTGGTTTGACCAATGCACCAGCAATATTCATGAATTTGATGAACAAAATCTTCATGCCATATTTGGATAAGTTCTTCATAGTCTTCATTGATGATATCCTGATATATTCCAAGGATAAGGAAGAGCATGCTGATCATTTAAGAATGGAATTGCAGAATTTAAGGGAACATAAACTTTATGCTAAGTTCAGTAAATGTGAATTTTGGCTAGATGAGGTAGAATCCCTCGGCCATGTGATCAGTAAAGATGGAATTGCTGTAAATCCATCTAAAGTTCAGTCAGTACTAGAGTGGACTGCACCAACCAATGTGAAGCAAATTCGAGGTTTCTTAGGAATGGCTGGTTATTATCGGAGATTCATTGAAGGTTTCTCCAAATTAGCTGGACCAATGACCAAATTTTTAGGAAAGAATACACCATTCAATTGGGATGAGAAGTGTGAAGCAAGTTTTCAGGACTTGAAGACTAGGTTAACCACAGCTCCAATCTTAGCATTTCCTGAAACAGGGAAGGACTTCACAGTATACTGTGATGCATCTAAAGAAGGTTTGGGTTGTGTGTTAATGCAAGATCGTAAGGTGATTGCTTATGGTTCAAGACAACTGAAACCACACGAAGTCAGTTATCCAACACATGATTTAGAGTTAGCATTAGTAGTCTTTGCGCTGAAAGGATGGAGGCATTTTCTTTATGGAGACAGATGTGAGTTATACACTGACCATAAAAGTCTCAAATATTTCTTCACCCAAAAGGAATTGAATATGAGGCAGAAGCGTTGGTTGGAATTAATCAAAGATTATGATTTAACAATAAACTATACTCCAGGAAAAGCAAATGTTGTAGCAGATGCTTTAAGTCGCAAAAGTGCAGATATTCAGCCTAGCAACCGGGAGCTACCAAAAGAGTTACATATGGACTTGGAAAGATTAGATCTTCAATTCACTAGAACAGAGGTTCTTGGAGGATTAGCTACTATGCAGGTAGTTGCAGAGTAGGACAGTGATCTTAAGCACGAAATTTTTAGACATTAAACTGAAGATCCTTTCATTGCTGAGGAAATTCGGAGGATATCTCAAGGGCAAAAATCAGTTTTTCGCCTTGGAGATTATGAGTCTTTATGGTTTCAAGACCGTCTTTATGTTCTTGATGTGACTGAGATTCATGATGTCATACTCAGGGAAGCACATGAAAAACCATATTCTATACATCCAGGAAGTACTAAGATGTATATGGACTTGAAAGAACTATTCTGGTGGAATAACATGAAAAGGGACATTGCTAAATATGTATCAGAATGCCATACTTGCCAAAGGGTGAAGGCTGAACATCAAAGTCCAGCAGGACCATTACAACCTTTGGAAATTCCCGAATGGAAGTGGGAGGAAATAGGTATGGACTTCATCACATGATTGCCCATGACACCTAAACGGAAGGACATGATATGGGTAATTGTGGACAGACTCACTAAAAGTGCACATTTTATTCTGGTAAATCAGAAAGATAATGTCGAGAAGTTAGTAGAAGTTTACATCAAAGAGATAGTAAGTAAGCATGGAGTGCCCAAAAAGATCGTAACTGATAGGGGATCAGTATTTACTTCAGCATTTTGGAAGCAATTGCATGAAGCACTTGGTTCAAAGTTAGACTTTAGCACAACTTATCATCTAGAGACAGGAGGTCAAACAGAAAGAACAAATCAAATACTAGAAGACATGTTAAGGGTTTGTGCATTAGATTTTGGAGGTACATGGGAAGATCATCTACCATTGGCAGAATTTTCCTACAATAATAGCTATCAGAGTAGTCTGAAGGCAGCTCCATATCAGGTTCTGTATGGAAGGAAATGTAGATCACCAATATGTTGGTATGAGCCTGGAAGCAGCAAGGAGTTTGCACCAGACTATATCAAGGAAAGACAAGATATCATTGATAAGATCAGGGATAGACTGAAAATAGCTCAGACCAGGCAGAAAAGTTATGCTGATCAAAGTCGAAGATCTTGGCATCCAGAAGTGGGAGATATGGTATATTTGAAAGTAAGTCCAATGAAAGGGGTGAAAAGGTTCGGAGTTAAACGAAAATTGAGTCCAAGATATATCGGACCATTCAAGATACCGAGTCAGAACAGAACTATAGCTTATGCTTTAGAGTTACCATCAATATTGGCTCAAGTTCATAATGTTTTCCATGTGTCACAACTTCATAAATGTTTGAAAGTTCCAGATGATGCAATCACACATCAGGAGATAGAACTACAAGCAGACTTGACCTATGTTGAAAAGCCCTGTAAAATTTTGGAAGAAAACTGGAAAAGGTGGAGGAATAGGGCAATCAAGTACTGCAAGGTACAGTGGGAACATCACCCTGAAAGGGAAGCCACTTGGGAGAAAG
Source organism: Avena atlantica (assembly GCA_910589765.1). NCBI lineage: Eukaryota > Viridiplantae > Streptophyta > Magnoliopsida > Poales > Poaceae > Avena > Avena atlantica. The sequence goes on from CAJUWN010000994.1 coordinate 58,196, forward strand.
GAGAGGATTTAAGAAAAGCATATCCAGAACTATTCAGGTACATCTCAACAAACTTCGGTACGAAGTTTAATTTAAGGGGGGAAGTCTGTAACATCCTAGCATTTAGGAACCAACGAAGGGTAGATTTAGGAATTTGTGATATTGCATGCATTCATCTGTGAAAATGTGGGTAAATTTTTTTCCAAATAAAAACCTAAAGTGATCAAAGTTTCTTTCATGCTTTGAGATTAGGTATAGTCTTGAAGGATGATTGTTATAGACTTGGATATGATCTTTGTGGATTAGAGTGTTTTGGGAAATGAAATTTGAATTTAAAACTTGAGTGTTTTAATTATAATTCAAAAGGATTAAGAATTAGGTTTGAGTGATTTGATTTAATCAAGAGTTAACAATTAATGACTCAAACTTTAAATGAAATAAATTAATCAATACAATGAATATTTATTCAATAACTTTAATAATTAAGTTATAAAAAAATGTAACCTATGTAAATGAGCAACAAACTTTACAATAGTTAAGAAATAAAAGAATAAACTTTATTTATTGAATAATAGTACAATATTTATTACAATAGAATAAAAATAAAAAGTACAAATGAATAAATTAAAGATTACAATTGAATCAGAGATATATTACAAGTGACTATTATATAAAGGAAAAGAAAAACCTAAACTAAAGTCTTGATCTTCAAGTCTAGTACCTGCAAAATAAACAGAAACTTTAAAAAAAGTTAAGGATTAGAATTATTTTACTCTTAGATTTGATAGTGAAGTGCACTGTTCAAGGTTCATCATGGAGTAATCTTTTAAGGGGCAAGTTTCACCAATATGAAAGGATATATCTTTCATAATTTTAAGCCATAAGTCAAATAAACAACAAGGAGGGGCAAGTTTCACTAGCCAAGTAGATGTAACTATATAAAAGTAACTTCACATCCAGAGCATATCCACAAGGTGTAGGGGTCCCAATCTTTAATAAGATAGAGCCTCCTGTGTTTACAATGCTAGTCCCTGGATCAATAGCTAGCATCCACAGTTAAGATGTAATATCAAGAAACAAAGGTCATAATATAACTTTATAACCAGGAATAACATAAGTTTATTACATCAAACATAGCTCATTAGGCTATTTCATTACATTGCAGCGGAATAACTATGGCCAAGTGGTCCTTCATCTTCAAAGTGCCACAGGCAGATGTTGGTTGTAGACTTTGTAATCCTAATCAAACAATCTTCACTAAAATCAATCAAACCTGCAACATACAAGTTACAGCCACAAAGGGTCAATACATTTGAATTGTATTGGCAAGTGATACTATGGTAGTATAGTGGAGTCTATCATCTATATGCATTTGGCTAAGTGGAGTTGAGGCTTGCATTGCTCCAAATAGATTTTTCTTATCATTTTGAAAATACTAAGTTTTTGCTTGACAAAATCATTTTCCTCAATCAAAGATTTCAAGATCCTTGTACCAAGCCATCTCTCCATCAATGATTGAAGAATTCAAACAACCCTTGTTCAATCCACAAGTTTTAACTTTAGAAATTTGAATGATGAGATTCTTGATTGCTTCCATGTCTTGATGCTCAAATTGTCCTTTACCAGGGACATGGCTAAGTACTTAGATTTTACACTCTGCAGAGGTGGTGCACTTTCCCCACAAGACTTGGTTTCCCAAGACAAGATCTTTCAGAAGCCTTCCCTTAGACCAAAATGGACGCGTTCCAACCTATCAAACACTACCACCCACTGTCCATATGGCTAAGTTCTTGCAACCTATATGATCATGGCAGAGCCCATATTGCCAAGTGGTTGCACTTGAAGCTTCTCAACATTTGACATCTCAAATCCCTTTGTTTCCTGGGTGGCATTCCACAAGTGAGATACACAACCCAAGTCCATGGCCTTGTGTAACCACTCAACATATCCCAATCCTTCCATTCCACCCAGGAGGTTCATTAAGTTAGTTGTTTTATTAAACAAAACCTAAGTCCTCAGACTTAGAATATTTTTCCATAGTGTGAATATATATTCCACCCATGTTTTCTATTAGCTAGGCTAAGCTTGGTAGTAGTAGGAATCTTAGCTTAGGAAAATCCTACTAAGGATTCATCTATTAGGTTTTCCTATAGCAAGATCTATACTTAGCAAAATCCATGCAAGTTTACTTAGCAAAATCACTAATGCATAGTGAAAGTAAGGGGGAAAAAGTATGAAGCATCACTTGCCTTTTTGGTAGAGTATAGGTTCACTTCTTGATCTTTGCAACAATCACACTCTTCAAGTCACTACAAATAAATCAAGCAAGGCACAATCTCAATCTACCAATCAAGCAAAACAACACACATAAATAACAAAGTCCAAGAAATGCATGCAAGCATGCCAAGCTTTGTTTTGTTTGAAAAAGTGGTTCCTAGTGGGTCATAGTCATTTGGGTTCATCTAATGGTCATTCTCTAAAGTGGCTAAGTCATTTGCAAAAGGTTTCACTTAAAAACCATTTTCAAAGCAAAGTGTTATTTTATGTGGTATAGAAATATTTTTATTAAGGCATTAGTCTATAGGGTTCACCAAATGAGTTGCTATTGCAAAACTTGGTGTTTTTGGGTCAGTAAGTTTGGTCCAAACTATTTTCTCAAAGTTTTCTTTCCATACACATTTTCATAATAAAACTATTCTTTTTATTTGGCTAGAAAATGACTAAGCCAAGTAATCTAACCTAAATCTTACCAAAATCATTTTTAATACCAAGAGTTGGTTCCTAGGGTCAGTAGGGTCACAACAAACCAATTGGCAAAGGTTTGATCTCAAAATTCATTTTTAAATGATTTTTCTAATGTTAGCAAGCACACAAAAGAATCTGCAAAATCAAACAATCTATCAAATACTATTTGCTAAACTAAGGGTAGGGTTGGCTAGGGCTTGTTCTCCTGAATCTTTTGATATAAAATTTGTCAAATTTGGACGTATGGATCAAAAGTTATAAGGGTTTGAAGTTTGCAAATAATTCTGATTTCAAATTCTAATTTCAATCCAACTGGTGACACGCGGCAGCTTCTTATTTGTCGGTACCGTTTCGGTTGGATCGCGGCTGTGGGGCGTTGGATCTAGTTAAATCGAGTGGCTCAGATCGGGTACCCCTTCGCGTTTAAGTCGTTCTATCTCACCCGCTTGATTGATATCGGACGGCTCCTATCAAACGGTCACGAACTGGCGGCGTGATAACAACGGCGAGCGGCGGAGCGGCCAGTTGGCGGCGGCGCTAGCGAAACTGGAAACGAGGAAGGAGGAGAGGGGGCTCACTGTGTTCGTCGTGGTACGGGGATGCTCAACTTGCCACTGGTTGATGAAGGGGCGCACGGGGACGAGCAGAATCCCTCGCCGGAGTTGCTACTGGCGACGGGCGGCTCTGGTCGAGGTCGAGGACGTCACTGGAGACCACCTTAAGGCAAAACGGAGGCGCGGTCAGATGCGTGAGGTCAAGGCAACGCTGTGCGCGTGAACGAGAGTGGAAAGGGCGGACGGAAACCATCTGGGGTACTCACCGGAGTGAGGCAGACGCGGCGGCGCGGCCAGATGTTGTCGAGGTCGGTGCTCTGGGCGCCCGCGGTCAAATGGGTGGTACGGGGAGGAAGGTCTGGGAGTGGGGAAGCTTCCAGGGTGCTCGGGGAGGCTCGGGGTGGTGTGTGCTGGTCGGATTTCGCTGGAGAAGGTCGCCGGAGTAGGTGAGGTTGCAGTGGCCAATTGGAGGAGCACTGGGGCGGAGAGGAACTGGAACCAGAGGGGAAACGGAGAGGGGAGACTGGCGCTTTAAGGTGTGCGATCACTGCGAGTAAAGGTCGTCGCGTTAAGGCGTAATCAAGCCAGGAATTTATGTCTGCAACGGCGAGGAGAAGGGAAGAACCAGTCCGCGGGGTGGGGAAGAAGAGCAGTAGGTGTGGGGTCCGCTGGTCAGTGGGGAAAAGAGTGGGGGAGAGGTCCACCAGTCGGTGTCTGCGTGGGTTGCTTCTGGGGTGAGAAAAGTAACGCTTCGGGGGAGGGGAATCTGGGCTGTGGGACTGTTGGGCTGGGCCTGTTTCCTCTTTTTTTTCTGTCTATTTGTTTTATTCTTTTCTATTTTATTTTCTGATTTGATTATTCAAACACATGATTCAATCCACCAAATAAATTCAAAACAGCACATTTCAATTCTTTGAACTTGGTTCTGTTTATCAACATAAACCAACATTCCAAAATAAATAATATTTTTATTCCTTTTTAGGATCTATTTAATATAAAATAGACCATAGTTATTTAATCAAATATGGTATGATTTATTTAATAAATCTCCTTTTAAAGTCCAAAATATTTCTCCAAATCAAATCAGTAGGTATTAATTGGAAATAAAGAATACTTAAAATACTTGTTTAAAATAAAATAACATTTTATTATAGGGTCCATTAATAATTAAATAAAATGGCCTTAGTTATCAAATCAAATAGGGTTTGATTTTTATTAATAAAATCTTTATTTGAAACCTAAATATTTTCAAAATCAAATTAGTAGGTTTAATTTGGGAAATATATAATATTTGGAAATTTGTTTTAAAACAAAATAACCTTTTATTTTAGTATCCATTATTAATTATTATAATAGACTTTCATTATTAAATCTAATAGGATTTGTTTTATTGAGATATTTATTTTGAAATCTAAAACAAAGCCAAAACACTTTAGTAGGTTTTATTAGAGAATATAAAATACTTAGAAAACCTATTTTAAACAATTTAATAAGTCTTGATGTTTTAATTAAAATAGTAAAACCTTTCATAATAAATTTTGATATTAATTCTTTATTATTTAATTTAAAATAAACCTTTGTTATTTTTATTCAAACTAAATGTTTTAATTCCCAAAGTTTGGTCAAGGTTTAAATTGGCCTTTATTAAATAATCTTTATTTATAAAACTTCTATTTCATTTGAAAACAAATCTTTTCATTTAATTGTTTCAAAATAGTATTTCCAAATGTTTTTATTTTCCTTTTATTAAATGTTTATCTTTTTAAATCTCTTTAGGTTTATTTTAATTCAAATGGGTTTGAAGTTCCAATTGAATTCAAAAAGTTTCTTCTGGCTCTAAAAATCAAACAAAGTTTTTATTTTATTAATTTATTTTCACATTACAAGATTTGGAAAATCTTGGGATGTGACAGGCTACCACCCTTAAAATAAATCTCGTCCCGAGATTTGGGAAGGTTAGGGTTACAGGCATGTTCAAACAACTAGGGTACTACCACCCTTAAAAAATTTCATACAAAAATTACACATTGTCCTTCTTGGAATCATGAGAAATACTTTCTCTAAGCAAACTTTGCATGTGTCCTTGGTTTCTATACTTGACTCATGGGCCAAGGTTGAGTTCCTTCATAGACTTGTTTAACTTGTTCTCCATCCTTTCTGGACAATTGTTTGCATAGTGGCCTAGTTCCTTGCATTTGAAACACATCACTTGGCTGATATCTTTCTTTTCCTTTGGTATCATTTTCTTTTGTTTGTTTCTTTGGTTCTTCTTCTTTTCTGGGCATTCATTGACATAGTGTCCCATCTCTTTGCAATTGTAACATTGCTCTTGAGTAATATCCTTCTTGCTAGTGTTGGGGAATTTCTTCTTCTTCTTGGGTCTCTCCAAAGCTAGGAGTTCTTCTAGTTCATGTTCTTCATAGGTGGAAGATCTTTCTCTCTTCTTGAAGCATTGATCTTCATGTTCCTTGGATGAATGATCCTTGTCTCTAAAAATATTGTTATCTTTGGTCACTTCTAGATCAGCATCTTTGTTATCCTTGTTGTCATTAGCTCCTTGGGAAAAAATTTCTCCCATGTTGATCATCTGAGTAATGAGTCCTTGCAACAATTGGGATTGAAGTTTGAAAATCCTTTGTATGGCTGGGTCTAGTCCATTGTTGTTGGCTAAAAGCTGAGTTGTCTCTTGGCTCAACTGGTTTTGGGTTGCTATAAGTTCTCTCATGTTGTCCTCTTGGTTGTTGTTGATGTCATCTACCTTGGAGTCTTTTGGGGTAGTCATCTGTTTGGGTTGAAGGGAGATTAGAATAGGCAAGATATTTCTAAGGAATTACTTCTAATCACACACATCACAATTCACACAAGCAATGTGCAAGCAATCACAAACAAACATTTCACTCAAACAAGGTTCAAGCACATACTTAGACAACAAAATATTTTTGTTACACCACATAAGTTGGTGGTTTGACTTGACTAAATTATGGTGGTCCATCTATATGGTTTACTTGTGATCTTTCCTTCCTTCTTGATTCTTCTTGTATGAGATCTTTGTTTCTTTGAGAAAAACTCTTGGTCACAATACTTCAAAGTTGTTGATGGCTCCTTCTTATTTTGCATTCCCTTAGTCTCTAAATCTTGAGTAGGTTTTCCATGTTTCACTTGTGGTCCTTAGTAGTTTCCAGGTTGGAAGTCCTTGGTGAACATGCTGAAGATGTTGAAGTCATTAGAGTTGAAGATGTTGAAGAAGTCCTTTGCATATGGTGTAGTCTTTGGTCATGGGGTAGGTTTTTCCATCAAGTTTGAAATAGAAGAGAAGTAGAGTTGAAACCAAAATGGTTGAGGAAAGAGTTTACAAGTGTTTTGTAAATAAGTTTTTGGAACAAAACAACTCCTATTTTTATAAGGGTTTTTGTCCAATCCTAGGGTTTACAAATTCTACAGGCAACACAATGCTCTGATACCATCTGTAGGGGTCCCAATCTTTAATAAGATAGAGCCTCCTGTGTTTACAATGCTAGTCCCTGGATCAATAGCTAGCATCCACAGTTAAGATGTAATATCAAGAAACAAAGGTCATAATATAACTTTATAACCAGGAATAACATAAGTTTATTACATCAAACATAGCTCATTAGGCTATTTCATTACATTGCAGCGGAATAACTATGGCCAAGTGGTCCTTCATCTTCAAAGTGCCACAGGCAGATGTTGGTTGTAGACTTTGTAATCCTAATCAAACAATCTTCACTAAAATCAATCAAACCTGCAACATACAAGTTACAGCCACAAAGGGTCAATACATTTGAATTGTATTGGCAAGTGATACTATGGTAGTATAGTGGAGTCTATCATCTATATGCATTTGGCTAAGTGGAGTTGAGGCTTGCATTGCTCCAAATAGATTTTTCTTATCATTTTGAAAATACTAAGTTTTTGCTTGACAAAATCATTTTCCTCAATCAAAGATTTCAAGATCCTTGTACCAAGCCATCTCTCCATCAATGATTGAAGAATTCAAACAACCCTTGTTCAATCCACAAGTTTTAACTTTAGAAATTTGAATGATGAGATTCTTGATTGCTTCCATGTCTTGATGCTCAAATTGTCCTTTACCAGGGACATGGCTAAGTACTTAGATTTTACACTCTGCAGAGGTGGTGCACTTTCCCCACAAGACTTGGTTTCCCAAGACAAGATCTTTCAGAAGCCTTCCCTTAGACCAAAATGGACGCGTTCCAACCTATCAAACACTACCACCCACTGTCCATATGGCTAAGTTCTTGCAACCTATATGATCATGGCAGAGCCCATATTGCCAAGTGGTTGCACTTGAAGCTTCTCAACATTTGACATCTCAAATCCCTTTGTTTCCTGGGTGGCATTCCACAAGTGAGATACACAACCCAAGTCCATGGCCTTGTGTAACCACTCAACATATCCCAATCCTTCCATTCCACCCAGGAGGTTCATTAAGTTAGTTGTTTTATTAAACAAAACCTAAGTCCTCAGACTTAGAATATTTTTCCATAGTGTGAATATATATTCCACCCATGTTTTCTATTAGCTAGGCTAAGCTTGGTAGTAGTAGGAATCTTAGCTTAGGAAAATCCTACTAAGGATTCATCTATTAGGTTTTCCTATAGCAAGATCTATACTTAGCAAAATCCATGCAAGTTTACTTAGCAAAATCACTAATGCATAGTGAAAGTAAGGGGGAAAAAGTATGAAGCATCACTTGCCTTTTTGGTAGAGTATAGGTTCACTTCTTGATCTTTGCAACAATCACACTCTTCAAGTCACTACAAATAAATCAAGCAAGGCACAATCTCAATCTACCAATCAAGCAAAACAACACACATAAATAACAAAGTCCAAGAAATGCATGCAAGCATGCCAAGCTTTGTTTTGTTTGAAAAAGTGGTTCCTAGTGGGTCATAGTCATTTGGGTTCATCTAATGGTCATTCTCTAAAGTGGCTAAGTCATTTGCAAAAGGTTTCACTTAAAAACCATTTTCAAAGCAAAGTGTTATTTTATGTGGTATAGAAATATTTTTATTAAGGCATTAGTCTATAGGGTTCACCAAATGAGTTGCTATTGCAAAACTTGGTGTTTTTGGGTCAGTAAGTTTGGTCCAAACTATTTTCTCAAAGTTTTCTTTCCATACACATTTTCATAATAAAACTATTCTTTTTATTTGGCTAGAAAATGACTAAGCCAAGTAATCTAACCTAAATCTTACCAAAATCATTTTTAATACCAAGAGTTGGTTCCTAGGGTCAGTAGGGTCACAACAAACCAATTGGCAAAGGTTTGATCTCAAAATTCATTTTTAAATGATTTTTCTAATGTTAGCAAGCACACAAAAGAATCTGAAAAATCAAACAATCTATCAAATACTATTTGCTAAACTAAGGGTAGGGTTGGCTAGGGCTTGTTCTCCTGAATCTTTTGATATAAAATTTGTCAAATTTGGACGTATGGATCAAAAGTTATAAGGGTTTGAAGTTTGCAAATAATTCTGATTTCAAATTCTAATTTCAATCCAACTGGTGACACGCAGCAGCTTCTTATTTGTCGGTACCGTTTCGGTTGGATCGCGGCTGTGGGGCGTTGGATCTAGTTAAATCGAGTGGCTCAGATCGGGTACCCCTTCGCGTTTAAGTCGTTCTATCTCACCCGCTTGATTGATATCGGACGACTCCTATCAAACGGTCACGAACTGGCGGCGTGATAACAACGGCGAGCGGCGGAGCGGCCAGTTGGCGGCGGCGCTAGCGAAACTGGAAACGAGGAAGGAGGAGAGGGGGCTCACTGTGTTCGTCGTGGTACGGGGATGCTCAACTTGCCACTGGTTGATGAAGGGGCGCACGGGGACGAGCAGAATCCCTCGCCGGAGTTGCTACTGGCGACGGGCGGCTCTGGTCGAGGTCGAGGACGTCACTGGAGACCACCTTAAGGCAAAACGGAGGCGCGGTCAGATGCGTGAGGTCAAGGCAACGCTGTGCGCGTGAACGAGAGTGGAAAGGGCGGACGGAAACCATCTGGGGTACTCACCGGAGTGAGGCAGACGCGGCGGCGCGGCCAGATGTTGTCGAGGTCGGTGCTCTGGGCGCCCGCGGTCAAATGGGTGGTACGGGGAGGAAGGTCTGGGAATGGGGAAGCTTCCAGGGTGCTCGGGGAGGCTCGGGGTGGTGTGTGCTGGTCGGATTTCGCTGGAGAAGGTCGCCGGAGTAGGTGAGGTTGCAGTGGCCAATTGGAGGAGCACTGGGGCGGAGAGGAACTGGAACCAGAGGGGAAACGGAGAGGGGAGACTGGCGCTTTAAGGTGTGCGATCACTGCGAGTAAAGGTCGTCGCGTTAAGGCGTAATCAAGCCAGGAATTTATGTCTGCAACGGCGAGGAGAAGGGAAGAACCAGTCCGCGGGGTGGGGAAGAAGAGCAGTAGGTGTGGGGTCCGCTGGTCAGTGGGGAAAAGAGTGGGGGAGAGGTCCACCAGTCGGTGTCTGCGTGGGTTGCTTCTGGGGTGAGAAAAGTAACGCTTCGGGGGAGGGGAATCTGGGCTGTGGGACTGTTGGGCTGGGCCTGTTTCCTCTTTTTTTTCTGTCTATTTGTTTTATTCTTTTCTATTTTATTTTCTGATTTGATTATTCAAACACATGATTCAATCCACCAAATAAATTCAAAACAGCACATTTCAATTCTTTGAACTTGGTTCTGTTTATCAACATAAACCAACATTCCAAAATAAATAATATTTTTATTCCTTTTTAGGATCTATTTAATATAAAATAGACCATAGTTATTTAATCAAATATGGTATGATTTATTTAATAAATCTCCTTTTAAAGTCCAAAATATTTCTCCAAATCAAATCAGTAGGTATTAATTGGAAATAAAGAATACTTAAAATACTTGTTTAAAATAAAATAACATTTTATTATAGGGTCCATTAATAATTAAATAAAATGGCCTTAGTTATCAAATCAAATAGGGTTTGATTTTTATTAATAAAATCTTTATTTGAAACCTAAATATTTTCAAAATCAAATTAGTAGGTTTAATTTGGGAAATATATAATATTTGGAAATTTGTTTTAAAACAAAATAACCTTTTATTTTAGTATCCATTATTAATTATTATAATAGACTTTCATTATTAAATCTAATAGGATTTGTTTTATTGAGATATTTATTTTGAAATCTAAAACAAAGCCAAAACACTTTAGTAGGTTTTATTAGAGAATATAAAATACTTAGAAAACCTATTTTAAACAATTTAATAAGTCTTGATGTTTTAATTAAAATAGTAAAACCTTTCATAATAAATTTTGATATTAATTCTTTATTATTTTATTTTAAATAAACCTTTGTTATTTTTATTCAAACTAAATGTTTTAATTCCCAAAGTTTGGTCAAGGTTTAAATTGGCCTTTATTAAATAATCTTTATTTATAAAACTTCTATTTCATTTGAAAACAAATCTTTTCATTTAATTGTTTCAAAATAGTATTTCCAAATGTTTTTATTTTCCTTTTATTAAATGTTTATCTTTTTAAATCTCTTTAGGTTTATTTTAATTCAAATGGGTTTGAAGTTCCAATTGAATTCAAAAAGTTTCTTCTGGCTCTAAAAATCAAACAAAGTTTTTATTTTATTAATTTATTTTCACATTACAAGATTTGGAAAATCTTGGGATGTGACACAAGGTGTGCAGCAGACACACAAGAAACAAACACACACCAAACTGCATGGTGTGTGCTGTCAGCACCACAGTAACAGCTCCACACACACAAAACCATCAACACAGCCGTGGGAAGCATCCCCACACCATTTTCTTGTTCATACACACCAAGAATAGCAACCCAGCTAAACCAAATCAAAGCCAAGCAAGATCACACCAATCAAAACCGTGGATCACATCACCAAAATGGTGACATAAGGAGGGGGTAGATCAGGTGGATATCAAGACCAAGATCAAGCCACCAGGACCAGGAGATGGAGGGCTAGATCAAGGACAAGCCAGAAACTGGAAGTACCAAGGGAAGCACCAGATCAAGCTTGCCACAAGATCAACAACAACAACCAAGTGTGGTGAGTAGTAACAGACCATCACATAATCTATCTGTCTAAGCTAGACAAATATTTATGAGTTGTCTCATACTCCACTTCTCAGAAAAACACCCAAGTGGGGTGAATCCATCATGGAAGTTTTAAATATTAAAGCAACCAGAATACTATATAGATCTACCTAGGATCTCAGGACAACATCATTGATCCTAGTTATCAGGCTACAACTTAAATTTCAAGAATGAATATAGCCAAAAATATAAACTTATAGGCACACCTCTTAAATAGGAGTAGCACCTTAGAAATTCATCTTATGAATTCATATAATTCATCAAGCCTACAAATCATTTTTCCCCAAACTTTAACTCATGAATCAATAGCTAGTATCACGACCAGAACCAAACCATGAGAAATAATAAGAGAAGGGTCTAATCCTTAAACCTCAGACCAACATCATAGGTCTTAGGGATTTAAGGAAAGAAGTTTCTACTTATCTTTAATGCCAAACTCATCTTAAGCTTGAACAAAACCAAACCAAGTAATAGAATCTAGTCTTGCGTGGCATATTAGAATGGTGTCACAAGAACAGTTCTGAACTAAGCAGGTTAAGCATCCAATCTTCACAGATACAACCAACCAACTATATATCATTTTCCTATTCTTAATCACAGGAATCATAACCAGGAATATTCATATATATATATATCATCACTATAAATCATAGAGGATATGCAGCATATGGGTGGGAACCCTCAAGGTCCCACGGTAGTTCTGGCATCTAACGGTATGTACAAACCATTGCCGTAATTCAATATGTGGGCATGGTGTACACCAAGGAGGCATGCGAGATCACGAAGGCTTGGACCAACTACTGGGCCCCACATCATGGAATTGTGGACGGGAAAGTACGCCCGGTTGTGCAACAAGGAGTTGACCTCTCATGGGTAAAGTAACGCACCTCTGCAGAGTGTAAGAATTGTAACTTGTTACTCCCTGTTCCGGGAAGGAGCTGCGAATACGGAAGGAAAGGAACTTCATGAAAGTTCTGGTCAACCTGTGAAGGCTGATGGTCATAGATTTTCTTAATAAAATCAATCTTTGAAGAAAGATTTACAAAAACTGCATAGTGCTAAGGACTTATAGTCCGAGGTGGTAGTTAGAGCATCAAACTTCCCACCTTGCATATAATGAAATTGTTGGGTAACACTGTTACTCATCCTTTCATTTGATCCCTTGCTTAGACTCTAAGGATCCCGAAAACGTGCCAATGTATGCAGTCGAATGCCAAGAAGATGTGTTCTACGAGGAGCCTGACCTGTCAGGAGGTGTTGAAGGAGTGGATTACAAAATCCGTTATGGTGTCGATGATAACGAGTCCAACTAAGTATCCTAGTTAGTAGTAACCGATGGAGCCGAGCAACATGAACTCTATAGAATAAGCTGCTGAGGTCAACTCCTAGTTGGAGTTGCTACTTTTAAATACCGCTAAAAAACTTTATATTTTGGTTTGTAAGTTGAATCCTTTTGAAGTCTCGAACTTCTGGTATTGTAATAATAATAATGTGTGAATATTTGTCATATGGACCCGCAATGTTTCTGTTGTACCACTCTGAGGGATGTGATATTTACAGAACGGTGTACTACACATGTAGTGGTATGTTGGGTCACCGCAAATTCCAAGAATATTAAGCGCCGGTGTCACTCTATCCACGAGCATGTCAAGGATGGAGATATAAAGATTTCTAAAGTACAAATGGATCTCAATGTAGCAGATCCGTTGACTAAAACTCTCCCTAGAGCAAAACATGATCAACACCAGAACTCCATGAGTGTTACATTTATCACTATGTAACTAGATTATTGTCTCTAGTGCAAGTGGGAGAATGAAGGGAATATGCCTTGAGAGGCAATAATAAAGTGGTTATTATGTATATTCCAAGTATATGATAGATGTTTATTTTGTATGCTATAATTGTATTAATACAGAAATGTTAACACATGTGTGTTTAATAAACAAACAGAAAGTTCCTAGTTATGCCTCTCTTATAAACTAGCTCGTTGATTAACAAGATGATCAAGGTTTCCTGATCATGGACATTGGATGTTTTTAATAACGAGGTCACACCATTATTGGAATGGTGTGATGAACATTCATCCAAAGTATAGCATTACGATCAAAGTCATTGAGTTTATATTGCTATAACATCATACGAAGTAGTCCTAATCCTTAGACCATGAGATCATATCAATCACTAACACTGGAAGAGTATCTTGATAACATCAAACATCACACCGTAACAAGGTGATTATAAAGATGGGTTCAGTGCTACTAAAGTGTTATGTTGAGGTCCATGGATCAAGTGTGGAATTTGGTCATCCTGATGACAGATAGATATACTCTGGGCCCTCTCGGTGATATCACATTGGTTAGCTTGCAAGCAAGTGATTTGATCACTAGAATGTTATATCACGGAACGAGAAAAGAGTACATGTCAGTAACAAGATCAAACTAGGTATGAAGATACCGATGATAGAATCTCAGACATGTAATATATCGTGAGACAAAGGAATTAAGATTCTAGCATAAAAGGTTCTCACGATCACAAGAAAGTCATCGTTGAATGTGTGGGAGTCAGTACGGATCTCTAGGTCCCGCTTCTGATTATTGATCTGAGAGGGGTCTCGATCATGTCCGCATTATTCGTCGTGAACCGTAGGGTGACACACTTAAGAGACACCGACACCATTTGGAGCAAATAGTTTTATGCTGAAAAGATTAACAAAGCGCAGGAATTTATTTCACTAGACACCAAAACTGTTTCGGGTGAAATTGCTGAAAGTCTTTTTGCATGTGAAATGAAATACTAGCAAGGGGTTATATGTGAATGTTTGTCCATTAAGGTAATTGACAAAATTCTGAATAAATAAAAGGAGTTTTATTTAAAGTGAGATTGCATTAAATTTAGTGGAAATTTAATGGGATTTTGAGTGGGATTTTGAGTGGAGAAATGAAGGGGATATTTTGTGAGTGGGAGCTCCACCCACATGAATGGAGGAGGGGAGGGGGCAGCCCCTTGCGCTGGCCACCCCCCTGGGGTGCCCCCTCCCTCCTATATAAAGCCCCCCTCTCCCTCTCTCTCACTTACACCTCCTCATGAAGGATCTCTCTCCCCCTCTAGTTTATCCCCCATGGTCTCGGACTAGCGAGATACATGTTCCTGGTGTCTTTTTGGAAAGAAAGAGTTCTTAATTCTGCTGCATCGCTGGAGCGAGGAGGCGAAGGTTGCTCGGTGGCGCGGACGTGTGTGCGAGCAAAGATGCGCCGCTGATTTGTGGCGCTAGGACTTCCTCTCGATCTTGAGATCGGCAAGCGTTCGTCTACATCATCCATGAGTACAACCTCGTTAAGCTTTGTCGGTCTCCAAGGGTATGTTCTCTACGAATGTATATCCGTCTGTTGCTTGTATCTAGTAGATAGATCTTGGTACATAGTTGTTCCCATCGTAGGATTTTTTTTGTTTTCTATGTCGCGAACCCTATAGAAAGGGCAATATCTTCAAGGTCAACAATAGAGGAGAGAGAATGGGAAGAAGCAACCAACCCCTTGGGGAGAAGGGGGCTTTTTATAGGTTCCCCACGAAATATAGCCATTGCTGGGCACTTACCGCAAAGTCTCTGTGGTCCAAACCCTGGAGTCTCCATCCCTCTGGAACATCCAAGTCAAGGGGAGACATTAATAGGAGCTCCTGGTGAAACCCTAGAGTTAGGCCCGGAGTTAGTCTCCGCCTCTCTAAAATCTAGCAGAAACACTAATACGAAAACGATCATAACTTTTGCATCCGGACTCTGATTTTGATGATATTGGACTCGTTTTGAAGGTAGAAACGAGCTCTACAATTATACGGGGAACCATAATAGTACAACAAGGGAAGATATAACCAAATTATGAAATGTTTAACCTATCTATAAAAGATAAACCGGTAAAACCTCCAATATTGAAAACACAATAGAGAATGCATATGAGATCCGTTTTCGATGAACTTGATCTTGTCATGGAGATTAAAACAAGCTCTAAATCCTCTCATTGATAAGAAACAATTAAGAACCAAGAAATATGATGCCAAGTATGCAAAGGTTTGAGCTCTCTCTGAAAGATATGATCAAGTTACTCACTCGAGAGCCCCTCTTGATAGTTCGGTTATCTATCCTACAAAATGGTCTCCCAACTAACAACATGAGACTGACAAAAGGTAAAACATATCAAGATCATACCTTTGCCTTGAGCATTCCACTTGAGCTTGATGTATATGATCTTGTCCTCCTCAATATGGAACTTCTTTCTTGATTGCTCTTGATCGTGCTTGCTTGAAGAAGACTTGCGAATTTCTCCCCCATACACCATGGGAAACCACTTATTTGAACTTATCTTCATCAATCCATGATCACCGAGGATGAAAAACTTCAAGCATGTGATCTCCTAGATACCGAGCATATTGAGCTTGCATTTCATTTCTTCTAACTCCATTAGGATGATGTATTGAAGATACACATGGAAAACTTTATCTTCTTCTTTAACACACTCTTGATCTTGTTTTATTTATTCTTCTTTTTTCTTACAACCTTGAAAGCGATGCAAATGAACAATTACAACAAGTGTGACTCAATGGAAACATTGGTCCATAAATATTGCCATTAATTACGAAAATCACACATGGGGGCACACATGCCCTTTCAGAAGGAGTGCCAAATCTAGAGATCCTTTATAGCTAATGCCTCAAGTACCACACTGCAACCTCCTATATGGCCTTTGTACATTCCTTTCCAAGCAAACAGTCAATTCTTCCATTTCCAATGCATGTATTCGATACTTCTAAGCATTCAAGGAAATCCTCTGGCTTCATTGATTTCTAGGATCCGAGCAGTGTCTTTAACAGTGGGTGATCTCAAATATAATGGTCCAAACACTTCAATCACTGCCCTATAGAACATATACAAACAATCGATGGTGGTGGATTCGACCTTGCGGAGATAGTCATCTTGTGTGTTACCGGGAGCTTCATATAAGAGCATTCTCATAGCCACAGTGCACTTCTGGAGCAAGGAAAATTCCACTATATCGGTGCAGTCCTTCTTGCATCTGAAGTAGGTGTCGAAGTCCCGGATGGCATACACAATTTTGAGAAAGAGCTTTCGGTCCATCCTGAATGCTGAAGCACTGCCTCATCGTGCAATGGATCGTTGGCGAAGTAGTCAACATACAACATATAATAGCCTTGCACTTCTGATGTCCTGGCGCCGTGGCTTTGTTTTCCGCGTGTATAGGCCGACCAGCAGGCGGTGATCATCATGTGCTCCTCATCATCGGCGGCAACGGCCTTCTCTTCCTCCATCAGCGCGACGGACATCTGCTCCTCGTAGTCGGATTCCATGGACGAGCTAGGAAAAATGTGGAACACCTAGTGGGCGTGTTGGGCGCGCAGCTGGCCGCGGAACAACCGACGACGCTGAATCACGACGCCAGAAACTCGGCGAGGAGAGAGGGGCTGGGCGACGACTGTTTTTTTTGGAGGCGTGCTTGCGGCGGAGCGGAGAGGGGTGGTGCCTGTGGCGAAACAAAGACAAGGAGGGAGGAATGAGCAAAGCGCCAGGTAGGCGAATCTACGAGTGGAATGTGGCTTCTGTCACCGGCAGAACTGGCCCACTCGGCTTTTCTCTTCATCTGGCGCCGAAGGTGAACCCCAACACGTTGCGTTCGACCTGTTCGCCGCCGGAAGGATTTTGGGCCATATCTGGATGAAAAAATGTGCTAAGAGCATGGTTGTGCAGATTTTCGCCGTTCGGATGAAAAAAATGGCCTCTTCATGAGTGTGAAGATGCTCTCTGTGGCGGAGCCTAGATGAAACCAGTTCTTTGCTAAATGATCCTCAAACTTTTCATGTTAGTACTCTGGTCCTCTCCGACAAATAGAAAGAGGGGTAAAATTTACAGAGACCGCCCTCATCCAAATTTTCTGCCTCCGCCTGTGATGGTGAGTAGGTAGATCCGAGACTGGAGAAAGTTTCCATGTCCTACTCACAAGTCACAAAGGCAGCCCAGCCGCACAACCAAAGAAATGGCCGCCTCGCCGCTGCCCCCGCCGCCGCGGCGCCTCCCTGTGTCCCTTTCAGCCATTACAGGCAAACTTACCTATACCGCTCCGCCGTGTTCCTGAATTTCTACCGTCCCACCGCTGGTTCGTGTGTAGGGCTATCAGCTACGGGGAGAGAAGCTGGTAGAGTACGCCGCACAGCCAAAGCAGTGGTCGCCTCGCCGCCGTTGCATCGCCTCGAATTCTACCACCCGCAATCGATTCGTGTGAGAAGCTGCGCTTTGGATACCCCGCTGTTTACTTTTCCGTGGTATCTGCAGTTCGGCACCGTCTCCGACTCTTTGTAAGTTCTTTTGAGCAATTCAATTATTATGCTATCCTGGTCAGCTCTTTATATCTTGAAGTAATTTTCTCAAAGCTGTTTGGGGAGGCTCAGGGTGATTTATAGTACCAGAAACTGCAAGCGATGTGCTTTCCTGTGGGAAACATCTCTCTAATAGGTCAATTACTTTCTTACGCACTACATATTAGTCCAAAGTTATTAATACAAACCTACTTCAATTATTCAAAGGTTGTGAGTTGCAAAGAACTGAAGAGGCCGCAATGTTGAACAATGTTCCTGAACATGATGCAATGTCAATTGGCTAGCCTCTTGGAACCAGAACATCTGAAGGAGCAATCAGTGCGGTAGTAAGGGATGATTTTTATTCCACATCTGCGATAAACTGTCTGAAATCTACAAATCGTAGCAAATCTGTCCCACTTCAGGATAAAGTAAATGTTTACAGTGTAAAGTTAAAGACTGTAGCTGGTAACCATGGGAGGTGGCCAGCCTTGGTTTGGTTGTTTTCTTTCTCCGCTGCTGGGTTGATGCGACTCCGCGAACAGTGCAGGAGAATGTAAAGGTTGTGGAGAGATTGGCTGTGAAAAAATAGTGATTCCTTGCTTAACTGAACCAAAGGCTAAGGTAGCTGCAATTTCCGAAGTCTTGCCTAACCAACTTAATTGTACCTTTCCGGACTTACTTGATGTTAACCTCCAAGTTCATTATTTGCGAATAGCAAAGAATAGAAATATAACTTGCTGATAAGATAATTATTCATTAACCCGCCGTCCATGAAACACATTGCTCCCATTTAAGCATGGGCTGTCTTTACTTTACTTTTATGTGGCCTGGCCAGTAAAATCTGGATCTAGTGGAGTCAATAATCTGACACACTACCTCCTGAACGGAAACCACGTACACAACAGTATGCTAATAAGGCATGAAGTGATTAATATCAGTTGCCCCTGAAGATAATTGGCTCCCCTTTTGAGTGCTCAACCCATCTCTTTTCAAGTGTGTGGCAAAGTTGAAGACGTCATTTGTTAGTTCCAGGATACTGATGGGAATACAATTTTTCTATTGAAATTTATAGTGGGGGATAAATTAGTTTGTTAACACTCTTTGTTGGCTTTGTCTTAAGAAATTGTTCGATTTCACCAGTCACGTGTCCTGCTGTCTATACTGGAAAGCTGAAATACATGTACATATTGGCCTAATACCCTCAACATGTTGTTTAGTTAGTATTATAATAAGAAGCTATTAAGCCAGGATGTTCTGTAGCAGTAGTGATATTTGGTATTACTGTTTGAGAAACAATTCAGTAGGTATTAAGTTGCGAACAAGAGCTCTATCCAAAATTTAAGAAAACAACATTAGTCACATTAGTGAACTGCAAGAAGCTTGATTTGGATGGAGATGTCATAACATATGCAGTAGAACTTCACCAATCACCAGCATACTTTGCTGTTGATAACCAATCAAAATATTTCCTTGCCCCCAGGCCATTTCCCCTCCTTTTTTGTCGTATATTAGTTTGAGAAAGAATGTTGTAGTTTGGGAGTGGCACCCGAGCGGATAGGTTATATTCAATGTAGGGTGCTGCACTTTAGTTGTAGTTATCACTGATGAGCCAAGTACTTGAAGTCTACTTTTTATTTTATTTTTATAGAAAAAGAGGGCCTCGCCCCAGTTCCATTGAAGAAACCAAAAAGCATACATCGTCTCTTAACCAGTTCCCAGGGATCATCATCATCGTGACATCCCAGACATCTACTTTTTATTGCTCTGCCTTAAGAATTGATTTTCCTTTTTTATTTTTGTTTATAGTCAGTCTAACAATGCTATGCGTTAATCTTGCATTGCCAGCCTTGGAGCTGCATGTTGTCCTTCAATCTGGTCCGTCACTGGCATGTGGGCCCATGGGCCACATGGTAGCGAGACAAAAGGGCATGGTGGTAATGATGAGTCTAGGTAGTGAGACAAAAGATCAGCGCTGTAATGCAGCGAATTAGGACATGGTTTCTACTCAGCAAGGGGATTCCAATATCAAGTAACATTCCATGGGATTCCGACGTAAAAGAAAGAAGCAGCTGGTGACGTAAGGCGGAAGAGAGATAAGATGCCACTGAGAATCTTCGAATGGGCTGGCCGTACTAGAAGTCTAGAATGATGAAATCATACTGTGGATTAGTTGCAAAAGGAAGCTTGATACAGAATGCTAATGTTACTCCCCAGGTTCCAAAGTTAAAGCAAATAACACCAAGCAGCTTGAGAAATCCTGGACATGGCTACGGCACAAACTGCAGTGGCTGATTGGTTGTGCTTCGCTTGAGAGACCAGGCAATGCTTATGATACCTGCAACCAGAAGAAGGCTTAAACACTACAAGGTAATTCATCTAGTACATCTTTTTGACTCTGAAATTCATAGTGGAGGCTGAATTAGTTTGTTAACACTCTTTGTTGGCTTCAACAGTAACTGTCTTACAAAATTGTTTGGTTTCACCGGTCATGCACCCTGCTGTCAACTGGAATGTTGAAATCCATGTATTTATTGGCCTAATACTCTAAGCATGTTCTTTAGTTAATAGTATAATAAGCAGGTATACAGTCCGGATGTTCGTAGTACTGCTATCTGGTATTACTGTTTGAGGAACAGTTCAGTAGGTATTAAGTTTCACATCAGCATATGCTGCTTCTAATATCCAAGAACTGTAGAGCTGCCTTGTCCTTTCCACTGTTTATCCAGATCTTAGAACTTAGAAGTCTATTTTTAATTCTTTGTCTAAGAGATTGATGTGCGCTCTTGGTTTGCAGCAGATGATGCAGATAATGCCGTATGGACTAACATGCACAAAACTTATATCAGGCCATGTCTCTTGCCTCTCTCACCACCACCACCATCACCATCTCAACTCACCAACGAAATTCAGTCATCGGGACTTTGTTCAGCTGGTGTGTAATGTTCAGGCAACTGTGGATCAAGTTGCTGACCAGGATACTGATCTCACGTGTAAATATATAGATGCCGTTGCGTTCCTGGTTAGGTTAATTAGTCGCAAATAAGACCAGTGCTGTAATGCATCAAATCAGTACATGGTTTCTACTCAGGAAGGGGATTCCAAGGCCAAGCAACATTCCATGGGATTTCGATGTAAAAGAAAGAAGCAGCTGGCGACGTAAGACACCACTGAGAATCTTCGAATGGGCTGGCCCTACTAGAAGTCTAGAACGATGAACGCATACTGTGGATTAGTTACAAAGGGAACCTTGATACAGAATGCTAATGTTGCTCCCCAGGTTCCAAAGTTAAAGCAAATAACAGGAAGCAGCTTGATGAAATCCTGGACATGGCTACGGCACAAGCTGCAGAGGTGATTGGTTGTGCTTCGCTTGAGAGACGAGGCAATGCTTATGATACATGCAAACCAGAAGAAGGCTTTCATGAAAACACCACAAGGTAATTCATCTAGTACATCTTTTTTGACTCTGGTGTTTGCTAGATTGCAGTTGTTGTTTACAACGCCTTGGACTGGGGTTGGAAACAAAATCTGGTTGGTCCGTGCGTTTATGTACTTCTCGGGGATAGAGGCCTTGTTGATTGTTGAATTCGGTAATTAATCTCACTGATGTGGATGTATGTTCCCTTAAATTGTGCAGCATATTACCCTAAAAAAAGTGCAGCATATGATCGATGGAAGTGAAATGCCTTGTGACGATGACATTTTGTAGTATCAGTGCAAGTATGCTAGTTTTAATCCTTAGCTAGAAAAGGGTAGTGTATAGCTTTCGGTTCTTTTTGTCGTAGATTAGTGCCAATTTTCCCAACGATTTGCAAAATCATGTTTGAGGCAATGCATTGGAGGGTGCTGCAGTTTACTTGTAGTTCTCACTGATGAGCCTAGTACTTGAAGTCTACTTTTTATTGCTCTGCTCTAAGAGATTGATTTTCCTTCTTTTATTGTTGTTGATGATAGTCAGTCTAACAATGCTTTGCCTTGATCTTGCATTGCCAGTCTTGGAGCTGCATTCTGTCCTTTGATCTGGTCCGTCACTGCCATGTGGGCCCAGGGGGGCAGTGTGGCAAAAGAGCCTACGGAAGCAACTACGGTGGAAGGCGCCGCGCCGACTATAAAGTGGCCCAGTCATCGAATCAGCCATCTCATACCGGAACAAGTCCCCGCCTCCCCCCGCCTCTGCCAATTCGTTTTGCAACAGAAATCCCCGTCTTCCCTCTTTCCCCTTCTCCACCACCACCTCTCCACGGACTCTTCTGCTGCAAGCGATGGTTTCATGGACGCAGCTGATCTTAGCCGCCCTCGTCTTCTTGGCGTGGTTCCCGGTGCCGGTTGGGTTGGTGGAGGAACACCGCCCGATCACCTCCGCGGAGCTCCTCACGCTCTGGCTCGTCGTGGTAGCGGTGCTGCTGAGCCTGCTATCACGGCAATGCTGCTAGGCGGCGGAGGCGGTGGCTGGCGCGGCACCTCTCTCCGTCGCGCGCCGCCGGCCTCGCGAGCGGACCCCAAGCAGGGGGTCCAGGAACAGGTGCGCCGCCGCTTCCCCCCCTCCCCTTTCTTGATTCGTTGTGCGAACGCCCGAAATGGTTTCCGTCCCCTTATCTTGCGGGTTTCTTGGATTTCGTTCTTTGGATATCCCAGTTCTTCCCGGAATTCCTTTCCGAAGCTCCAGTTCCTGCGATTCTTTCTTGATTCTTGCTGGCGCGCCAGAAATGGTTTCCGCTCCCATGTTTCTTGCCGGGTTTTGGCTTCGTTTTTTCTCGCGGATATCCGTATTATTGCTGCAATTTCTTCGCGCCTCCGCTTCCCCTCCCCCCCTTCTTGATTTGCGCCAGAAATGGTTCCCGCTCCGGTTTTGGCCGCAGTTTCTTCCTGCAAATTCTTGGCGCTTCCACAAATGCTTTCCGAAGCGGGAGTTCCTGCAATTTCTTCTTGACTCTTGCTGGCGCGCGCCCCAATTGGTTTCCGCTCCCAAGTTTCTTGCCGGATTTTGGCTTTGTTGTTCTTGCGGATATCTTCGCGCCTCCGCTCCCCGCCAGCCCCTCGCCCTCCTTTATTCTTTACTCTTGATTGGGTAAACGCGCGCAGGAACTGGGTTCTTGTTCCTTTCTGCTCCTGAGTTCCGCTATATTTGTCGTTACTACTGATTTGCAACCGAAGTAGTTGAAATTTCCATGTTGCATAGTATACAGCGCTGCTGCAAAGCTGTAAAATGGCTCGTTCTTCTGTTGTTTTCTTTTCTTGCAAAAAGGCACCGAACCCTTGTTCAAGTCGTTGAAATATTGCTCTAGAAATATTGCTTTCTTGTGACATTCCTCTTTTTTGCAGATGTCTATAAATGAGGCTGCAACGGATTGGGGACTGAAGTGTTTCTGTTACGAGATCAGAGATATATCACCTCCTGTCAGGGTGAAGAAATCTATGGAGATGCAAGAAGATGCAGAAAGGAGAAAAATGGCTCATATTCTTCAATCAGAAGGTGACACAATCTAATCCCTTACTTTTGCTAAAATGGATATATGCTCTAATATTTGAAATATTTCGTTAACTACTTTAATTCATCCAAAATGAGCTGGTTTAATGTGATCTAAACCTGAATGAAGAATTGAAGATGGATTTTGTTTGACACTTTCGGTTGGTTCTGCTAGATGCTATGTTAGATCAGGCTAACCGTGCAAAGGGTTTGCGACATATGTTCAAAATTTACAGTTTCCTACATTTGAGACCATAGTCTGGTCACTATATTTATTGGGCATGTATTGTTTGTAGCTCTACTTCTTCTGTCGCTATCCTGCATGCTCTCAACTAAAAAAATTGTTCTCTGTAATAACCTACAATTTTGTTCAGTATGTATCTTCTGTGTTCTGTTATCATTGTGCTTGCATCATGCATTCCTATCTTTGTTCTATTTGATTTTTCATCGTCTTTCTCGCTCCGAAGATTGGATTTCCAGTGTGGATTGGTTTGGTTAGGTTGAAAAACATGTTGCTTTGCATTACGTCCTTCCGATGGCAATTTATGTGTCATTGGAACTCATTTAGTTATGTTGATGAATTTCAGGCGAGGCTGAAGCAATTCTTGCCAGGTCACAAGCTACTGCTGAAGGGATCAGAATGGTTTCTGAGTCCACGAGTGCTGAAGGCAGCACTGAAGTATCTTTACTTGCTTATTACTTTCAAATTAATATTGTGTTCAGTTCACTACTGCATTTGGTGGAGTTCTATATCAAAACAGTACTCATTTAAAGTTCTACTGTTTTGTGAAGATGTCTTTAAACGAGGCTGCAACGGATTGGAGGCTGAAGTTTCTCTGTTACGAGAAAGCCATGGAGATGCAAGCAGAGGCAGAAAGGAGAAAAAGGGCTCAAATTCTTGAATCAGAAGGTGACTCAATCTGAACCCTTGTTTTTGCTGAAATTGATATGTATGCTCTAATATTTGAAATATTTGCTTAACCTACCTAAATTCATCCAAAATGCTTTGGTTTAGTGGGATTTATCTCAATGTGAATGAAGATGGATTTTATTTGACACTTTCTGTTGGTTCTACCAGGTGCTATGTTGGATGAGGCTAACGGAGCAAAGGGTATGTGACATATGCTCTCTCAAAATTTATAGTTTCCTACATTTGAGACCATAGTCTGGTCACTATATTTATTGTGCATGTATTGTTTTTAGTTCTATTTCTTGTGTCGCTATCCTGCATGTTTTCAACCCAAAAAACTGTTCTCTGTCCTAGCCTACAATTTTGTTCAGTATGCATCTTCTGTGTTGTTCTTTTATTTGTGCTTGCATCATGCATTCATATCTTTGTTCTATTTCATTTTTCATTGTATTTCTCGCTTTGAAGATTGTGTTCCTAGTGTGGATTTGTTTGGTTAGTTTGAAAACATTTTGTTTTGCGTACCGTCCCTCTGATGGGAATTTTCTGTGCCATTGGAACTCATTTAATTATGTTTATTATAAATTTCAGGTGAGGGTGAAGCAATTCTTGCCAGGTCACAAGCTACTGCTGAAGGGATCAGAATGGTTTCCGAGTCCATGAGCGCTGAGGTATCTTTACTTGCTGACTTTGAAATTAATATTGTGTTCAGCTCACTATTGCATTTGGTGGATAAGTTCTATATCAAAATAGTACTCCCTCCGACCCATATTAGTTGACTTAGATTCATCTAGATACGGATGTATCTAGTCAAGTTCTAGTGCTAGATAGACAAATTTGAGTCAACTGATATGGGTCCGAGGGAGTACTTATTTAAAGTTCTACCGTTTCATGACATGATATTCATTCGCTCTCTGGCTCTATCTCTCTCTTCCAGGCTATGAATCTGAGAGTCGCCGAACTGAAAACACTAAAGGCATTAGAGGCCAAGAATGTGAGATATTGGAAATCGTGTTTCCCTGTTTCATAAATCCCTAGCGTGTGTAGTACTGACATTGTGATATTAAATGTAGATGACTACAATGAATCTTCCAAGTGACGCAGGCAACCCATCTGCTGCGATAGCCCAGTCTCTGAGCATATACCAGCATATCTTCAAGTCCAAGTCCAGTGGCCTGAAAGAAGGGAGCCACGAGGTAGAAGAAGCTGAGGAAGCAGATCAAGACCAGCCTTCTGTAACCAGCGGGATGCCACCTCTTGGGGATGATGGCAGTACTTCCACGCTGCGGTGTGCCTCAAGCAAACCCTTTTTTGGTCCATCCTTTCTTTTTCCAAATGATGATGGTGTTAGATAGGAGGGTGTTACTGAAAACACTAAAGGCATTAGAGGTTTCGAGCTTCGTCAGTTGATTCGAGAGATGTTTGAGTTGGTTTAGGATGATTGGCATGCCATTGGTTATCTGGGCGCCAAGTTCGGGGATGCTGAGCGACTGGAAGTGTTTTGATCGTGGCCTAGGATGGATGCTGACCTGAAGTTGTAAATTTTTTTGTAGTCCCATATACTCTCTGAAATGCTATAATTCAAAGTAGTGATGTGTTCTATAGTGGATTGATAACGATTTTTGTTACTTCCCTCCGTGTCGAATTATTCGTCACAAATTTGTCTAGATATGTGTCAAAATAGTATGATTTTTGTTACTTCCCTCCGTGTCGAATTATTTGTCACAAATTTGTCTAGATACATAATATGACAAGTAATTCTGGATGGATGGAATACAAATAAAATTCTTCTGATCCACAAAGGCGTATGCAGTAGTACATAACTTTGCAGGCGGCGGATAACAAAACCGCCCGAGTGTGTCTGGAGAAAAAAACAAGAGTATTCAACGGAGGAGATACACGACGAAGATAAAGATAGCCTGGGCACAACGGAAGAGTTTAGCGTGAAGAGGATCCATGGGTTGACCGTCGGACGTGACAAGTCTGCAGAACAAGAAGACGTAGAGCAACGCCATCATGCACAGCAGCCAACCAACGCGGTACTGCTTCATCCTGTTTCGCAGCTTCGAATTGGGCTCTTCCTCCTTCTGCATCTTCATCTTCGAAGACTCCTCTTTCGAGTCTTCCTTTTGCATCTTCGCGTTTAGGGACGACGACTTCTACCAGCTCCGTGACCGTGATCGATCGATCTTCTCGCCGCGAGACTCCTTTAGATTGTGGTCTGCCTGTTGATGCCCTAGCTTCCTGTAAGCTGCGGACTGCGGTATTTATATACTTATTATGGCCTCCTAACCGAATTCGGTGAGGCGAAAGGACTCTAATCAAAGCCTGCTTCGGTCGACACGCAATCTCCACGCACAAGCCTTACCGTAATTAACAGGGCCTTCTCGGTAGTTTGGCTCCGGTTCCGACCCTAACTCGCAAGCTACCCAATGCCACATTTTCAATCCTACTTCCTCCGATTTTAAAATATAAGATGTTTTAGGTTTATAAAATGGACGCGACTACATCCAGGTCGACCTGGATTTAAGCTAATCTCTGGTCGCTCGGACAGCTCCCAGGTGCTCGGACAGCTCCCAGACAAACAGATTCCGGAAACTTCATCTAACCCCCGTTTTCCCGTTTTCGTGCGCGGGAAGCGCCCCGAAGCCCACCTAGTCGTGCCGCCACCTCTTTACGGGATCCCAGATCCCAATTTCTTGCATGCAGAGGTTATCAACTAGCTAGAACATAAGTTATCTATGCTTGCATGCAGAGGTTATCAACTAGCTAGAACTAGGGCTGGACTATCGAGCAACTCAACTCGTTAAGGCTCGGCTCGTTAAGGCTCATGCTCGTTAAGACTCGGATCATTAAACTCGTTAAGAATAACGAGAAAAAAGTAAAGCTCGGCTCAGTTCGTTAGACGTTATCGAGCGCTCACGAGTTGCTCGTTAAGAAAATGCATAGACAAAGGCATACTGATAATTAAAGACGATAATTACAACCACATATATACCAGTATTAAAATACGACAGATAATTATCAATAGTAGTTCTTGGATGACATCTTACGCTTATCCATGTGAATTGGTGTGAGTAGGGAGGCCTGGAACGGACGAGAAGGACTCTAGCCGACAGGGCTCGGTCGGTGCCGTACTGCCGTGGTCAGCAGATCTAGATCGATAAGGTGGAGATGGGGTATTCCTCGATGGCTCAGTTGTTTGTCTTAGATGGGATGCTAGATTAGACATGTGGCAACATAAGTGGGTCATACCTTGGTTGTTACCGATATTAACGAGTAGCTCACGAACATCGTTAACTCGATCATTTAGCTCGTTAAGGATATCGAGCAAAAACTGCAGCTCGGCTCGAATCGTTAAGGAAATGAGTCGATCTCGAACGAGCCGAGCAAACGAGTGCTCATTAAACTCATCGAGTTTCGAGTTTTATGTCCAGCCCTAGCTAGAACATAAGTTATCCATGCTTGCATACAGAGGTTATCAACTAGCTAGAACATAAGTTGTCTATGCTTGCATGCAGAAGTTATCCATGCTGGCGACGGCGACGGCGAGGCCTCCTCTTCCCTCGCATGGTGGGCGGTGTCGGGGCCTCCTCTCCCTTCTCGCAGTGGTGGTGACGCGGGCTGCAACAACTGGTGAAGCGTGGCACTGACAAGGGGCATGACGACACGACAGACTGGAGATGGCATGGTGGCTTCGAGGTCTCCGGCGTGCTCGTGGCAGTGACGACGCCTTCTGGTGCGGTGGCTGAGACAGGCGGCGCAAGCTCTTCCCCGCATAGAGTTCTGGAAGCCGAGGCTGCGACCTGCGTGGAGATGCATCATCGATCGAAAGGCGGGTGGCACACGCTAGTGCTGGATAGTTCCCCTGACCACATGGGCGGTGAGGAGTCGTTGGAAGTCTATCGCGGTGCAACGGTGCTTCGACGCTCTCTGCGTCAGATCTATCAACGTCCATGCCTCTCACGTCAGATCCTCCTCGGCTGGTCCTCGAGCCACCCGATCCGCTTTCTTGCGAGGCAGACGGGGTGAATTTCGGGGGAAACCCTTGGTTGGCTGTAAGCCAACCACATAGACAACGGCGTCCTTCGACCTTCTCCTTCCTAAAGGGCTAATGAGGTACAATCCCTCCCACCTTTCCCCTCCTTTCCTAGGAGAAATCCTAAGCCTTTGCTGGCAACAGCGATGCCAGGCGTCATTCTCCTCCTTTGAGGCGCCGCTTTAGGATGAGGGAGGGTGTGACATGGGTATGCCCTACGGGTAACCAAGATTGGCCTATCCGGTTTGGCCCGGCAGGAGCCCACGTGATGATCCATACCCGATGATGAAGCCAGGAAGATTCGGGTGGCCCAGACCCATGAAGGATGCGACTCCTTGGAGGATACAGCTAGCTTAAGATAGAAACTTTTAAGGGAAAACACATCACTTGTAACCGACTCGACCTCTATCCTCAGATCTGGCCTCCTCATATAAAGGTCATGAGGGAACGACGAGAAGGATATCCTAAAACCCTAGCACATACATCAACCAGATTACATATGTGCACCATTGCCATCAAGGTGCCCCCCTGTAAACTTTGGTTCCTTTGATAAACAAGAGCGGACAAGCATGGGTAGGGTTTTCCCTCCGGGGGCCTGAACCTAGGTAAACATCGTGTCCCCGTGTTGCTTGCCTGTTAGCCAAACGAGATCTCCAGTGCACCCCTTTTATTCAAACCCAAGTCCATCAACAATGGGCGTTGACGTGTTAACCCAACGTCAATTGGCGCCGTCTGTGGGAACTTATATTGCGATCTTGATGGCCCCAACACCTGTGATCTACGACTCGTCCGCATCCTTCTTCTCGGCGCCATCGACTTCACATCCACTCGCCGGCAACACGCTAGGCCTTCGACTCTGTAGGAGACGGAGTCTACATGATGATCAAGAGCTTATGCTTCCAAGTTGGCACGATTGGCACACTTCGCCTTCCCGAGTGGGTGGCACCAGCAGCGATCACATCTTCTGCATGGATCCCACCACCAATCGGCACGCTGAGCGAGCTCAATGCTCCCGCGCTGATCTAAGACACAGATAGCAACAATAGTTACGACTCCGGTCTATACGATCCACCGTCAGGAGAGGAAGCCTACGACTCCGGATCAGAGAGGCATGGGAGTAATGATCTCCCCCACCATTAGATGTGCACTGTCGTCATCAACGACGGCGACATCACGCGCGACAATGCCGGGAACAGGGGCGACCCTCCGTAACATCCCAGCATTTAGGAACCAATGAAAGGTAGATTTAGGAATTTGTGATATTGCATGCATTCATCTGTAAAAATGTGGGTAAATTTTTTGCCAAATAAAAAACCTAAAGTGATCAAAGTTTCTTTCATGCTTTGAGATTAGGTATAGTCTTGAAGGATGATTGTTATAGACTTTGATATGATCTTTATGGATTAGTGTGTTTTGGGAAATGAAATTTGAATTTAAATTTGAATGTTGGAATTATAATGTAGAAGGATTTAGAATTAGGTTTGAGTGATTTGATTTAATCAAGAGTTAACAATTAATGACTGAAACTTTGAATGAAATAAATTAATCAATAGAATGAATATTTATTCAAAAAATGTTATTCAATAAATAAGTTACAAAATGTAACTTATGAATTGATCAAGAATCTTTACAATAGTAATGAAATGAAAGAAGAATCTTTATATATTGAGTAAATAGTACAATCTTTATTACAAAAGAATAAAATAAAATTTATAAAAGAATAAAATAAATATTACAAGTCACTATTCTATAAAGAAAAATAAAACCTAAACTAAAGTCTTGATCTTCAAGTCTGGTACCTGCAAAATAAACACAGACTAAAAAAAAGAAAGTTAAGGTTAAAAATGTTTTACTCTCAGTGTAGACAGTGAGGTGCACTGTTCAAAGTTCATCATTGAGTAATATTTTCAGGGGCAAGTTTCATCAATATGAAAGAATTATATCTTTCATAATTTTAAGCCATAAGTCAAATAAACAGCAAGGAAGGGCAAGTTTCACCAGCCAAGTAAATGTAACCAGATAAAAGCAACTTCATATCCAGATCATATCCACAAGGTGTGCAGCAGGCACACATGTAGCACACACACCAAACTGCATGGTGTGTGTTGTCAGCACAACAGCAACAACTCCACACACACAAAACTATCAGCACAACCGTGGGAGGCATCCCCACACCATTTCCTGCTTCATACACATCAAACACAGCAGCCAAACCAAGCCAAGCAAGATCACACCAATCATAACCTTGATCATCTCACCAAGATGGCGACATAAGGAGGGGGTAGATCAGGTGGATAGCAAGGACAAGATCAAGCCACCAGGACCAGGAGGTGGAGAGCTAGATCAAGGACAAGTCTAAGAACTGGAAATACTAGGAGGAGCACCAGATCAATCTAACCACAAGATCAACAACTTGCAACCCCAACAACAACCAAGTGTGGTGAGTAGAAAACACCATCACATGATTTCTCTGTCTAAGATTAGACAAGCATTCATGAGTTGTCTCATACTCAAATTCTCAGAAAACACCCAAGTGGGGTGAATCCATCATTGAAGTTTTAAACACTAAAAGCAACCAGAAAACTATATAGATCCAACTAGGATCTCCGAACCACATCATTGATCCTAGGTATCAGGCTATAACTTAAATTTTAGGAATGAATATAGCCAAGATCTGAATTTCTAGGCACACCTCTTAAATAGGAGTAGCACCTTATAATTTCATCTTATGGACCCATATAATTTATCAAGCTTACAATCATTTTTCCAACTTTGACTCAGGAATCAGTAGCTGGTATCACTACCAGAACCAACCCATGAGAAACAACAAGATAAGGGCCTAATCCCTAAACCTCAGACCAACATCATGGGTTCTAGAGATGCAAGGAAAGAAGATTCCACTTATCTATCATGCCAAGCTAATTTTAAGCTTGAACAAAACCAAACCAAGTAATAGAACCTAATCTTGTGTGCCATACAAGGATGGTGTCACAAGAAAAATTTCTAAACTAAGTAGGTTAAACATTCAACTTTCAAAGTTACACTCACAGCCAACTATAAAATCATTTTCCTGACATTAATCACATGAATCATAATCAGGAAAATCCATATACATATCATCACTATAAGAGACCATTTGATCTCAAGCTATATAAGAATTCTTAAGCCAACAGTACAAATACAGTGACTTTAACACACAAAAATCACTATCATTTACCAAGCAATGACAGTGGTGAGCTCTCAAACCACTAGAATCCCCAAGTAATGATTCTAGAGCAACCTTATCATCTGAACCATATCAAATTAACTAATGGAATCATATGGTAAACCACTAGCATCATCACAGGTAATCATAAGCAGCAATCCACAGCAAACCCCCACTCATCATGCTTAGGAATCATCAATACATGATCCAACTAGTGAGATGCCTAATCCATAGAGGGATATAAACCCTAAGCAGGATAAACAACCCTAATCAGGATATAACACTAGCCAGGAGTGGCCACTACCAACACATAGCATAGGGTGGCCTAGCACAGAGGACACGAGGAGGAGAAGGTTTACTTACTGAATGTTGCCGTGGGTGAGAAGAAGAAGCAGAGGTCGACGATGAGTACGGCGGCACGGGGAGCACCTCCAAGGGGGCGCTGCGACCCACACCACGCCGAGGCAGCGACCACAGCCACGCCTGGAGGCGAGGAGCACCACCACAGCACACGACAGCAGCGGCGGCGACAGCACCAGCACCACCCCAAACCCTAGGGTTCGGGATGGAGCTAGTCTGGCCACGGGAAAGCTCCAGAGCCAAATCGAATTGGACAGGAGGGTAGAGCGTGGTCGACAACCTCGCCCTGCATCACGGCAGCGGCCAGGGAGGACCACGGCAGTGAGCAGTGCACGGCGGCGGTGCCATCGACCACGGGGTCGAGGAGGAGAAGAGAGAGATGAGGTCGAGCGAGTGACAGAGGGAGTGGGCTAGATTGGCTAGGAACCCTTGGGGGTATCGTTTTGGCTCTGCCCTATTGGGCCACAAGGGCCCAATAAGCCCAACACAGTCAGCCCAAATCACTTAAAGATAGTTTTTTAAATAAGAAAAGACCAAAATGCTCCTGAATTTATATAAATTCTAGAAAATAAAATAAAAATCCAAAAAATACAAATAAAATATTTCTGGATTCACAATAATCCAGACAATCCAAATAAATTAGAAAATAAAATTTTAGACATATAAATTTTATTAAGAATTTTGTAATATATACTCCTTATGGAATTTTACAAAATTATTGAAAGATGATAAAAATAAATAAAAATCATTTTCATTATATATTAATATTTTAGTATTTTAGAAAAATACTAAACAAATATTTAGTATCAATTTTTAGTATTTAAATGATAATTCTTAAAGGAATTATTAAATAAATAAAATTCAAATAAAATGAAATAAAACAAAAGAATACAATATTCAATAAATATTAAAAATTAATATTTATAAATTCTTTATTATTAAAAAGAATTTTTATAATTTAAATAATGGGGGAGAATATACACAAAGCTAAATAATGCATTACATTACTTTGCATAATCATTTTGCTTCTTTAAATATTGTCCTTACCGGGCAATAATGATGTTTTTGTAGACATAGAAGCTCAGGCCCCGTTCGGTTTGGAGGAGCAGAAAACACAGGTTTTGAAAACTCCATAGGAATATGGAAATGTAGCTGATGTAAACCGGAGGAAAACAAAACAAAGGAAAGTGTAGATATGTGTGCGTTCGGTACTACTCGGTTGATATAATTTTTTATTGTGTTAAAATATCAGTCTTCACAATAAGGACGCATGATGACCGAGCATGACTGCTTTTCTCTTCCTACATTGTATCAAAGGACCCACTTGTTTAGCTGGATGGCAGAGTGTTGCCTCGGGACTCTGCCAAACATGAGATTTTGGTGGATGTTCGAATTCCTATGAAAAGTACAGGCGTGGAAAACTTTCCAAAGGAATTGATGGGTGTTTTTCTTTTGAAACGAACGCTACCAAGGGAAACTTTTCCAGAGTAACTGAAACCTGTAAAATTCCTTTGTTTCTCCCGTGAACCAAACGGGCCCTCAAGGTCTAGTGCAAGCATCATACTTCACTACCTTGCAATCACAAGGCAAGTTCATCACTTGCTCATATCCTTTGAAGAGTCTTTATCAAAGTATTTACAAATTGTGTGTTATCATATATACTCTAAAGAAAGAAAATATTATTTTCACAAATAAAGAAATCTTAGATATCATCCTAAGTGATGATATAATGGAGCAATAGAACTTAGGGTTCTATTTACAACAATGATGATCACTTAGGGACTTAATAACCCATGACATAAGTGATTCTAGCACCGTATATTACGCGTTAGCCATGAGATTTGGAATGGGACAGAGAAGTCATCTGTATCTTCTTCCTCTCGCATGTAGCCGGATGTGCAGGTCGTGGCTGCTATCCTTGTAGCATGCATATTAATTGGTAATTCGTAGAGGATATGCAGCATATGGGTGGAAACCCTCAACGTCCCACGATAGTTCTGGCATCTAATGGTTTGTACAAACCATTGCCATAATTCAATATGTGGGCATGGTGTCAACCAAGGAGGCATGCGAGGTTGCGAAGGGGGCAGTGATTGGCTTGGACCAACTACTGGGCCCCACATCATGAAATTGTGGATGGGAAAGTACGCCCGGTTGTGCAACAAGGAGTTGATCTCTCATGGGTAAAGTAACTCACCTATGCA
The DNA here is from genome assembly GCA_910589765.1 of Avena atlantica. NCBI lineage: Eukaryota > Viridiplantae > Streptophyta > Magnoliopsida > Poales > Poaceae > Avena > Avena atlantica. The sequence goes on from CAJUWN010000994.1 coordinate 92,156, forward strand.
GAGTGTAAGAATTGTAACTTGTTACTCCCTATTCTGGGAAGGAGCTGCGAACGCGGCAGGAGAGGAACTCCATGAAAGTTCTGGTCAACTTGTGAAGGCTGATGGTCATAGATTTTTATAATAAAATCAATCTTTGAAGAAAGATTTACAAAAACTGCATAGTGCCAAGGACTTATAGTCCGAGGTGGCAGTTAGAGCATCAAACTTCCCACCTTGCATATAATGAACTTGTTGGGTAACGCTATTACTCATCCTTTCCTTTGATCCCTTGCTTAGACTCTGAGGATTCCGAAGACATGCCAATGTATGCAGCCGAATGCCAAGAAGATGTTTTCTACGAGGAGCCTGACCTGTCAGGAGGTGTTGTAGGAGTGGATTACAAAATCTGCTGTGGTGTCGATGACAACGAGTCCAACTAAGTATCCTAGTTAGTAGTAACCAACGGAGCCGAGCAGCATGAACTCTATAGAATAAGTTGCTGAGCTTAACTCCTAGTTGGAGTTGCTACTTTTAAATTCCGCTAAAAACACTTTATATTTTGGTTTATAAGTTGAATCCTTTTGAAGCCTTGAACTTCTGGTATTGTAATAATAATAATGTGTGAATGTTTGTAATATGGACCCGCAATGTTTCTATTGTACCACTCTAAGGGATGTGATATTTACATAACGGTGTTCTGTGAATGTCATGTCAACGACTATAATGTACTACACATGCAGTGGTATGCTGGGTCACCGCAGTTGGTATCAGAGCCTATTGCTTTGACCTTAGGTTGGAAACCTAGTAAAGGGTATTACCTGTAGGAGAGTGTAGCAACGATAAAGAATTATCTAAAAGAAATGTAATGGGTATTCAAATGAGAATATTACGTTATATGATTTAGTGCGATAATTCTTTGTTACGATGCAATATATTATTGGTTACTAATAAAAATATTTTTTCTGATACACAGAGCTATGGCACCAAAGTTTCCAAAATAGACTTTGGTAAGGAAAGAGGAGACTCTTGATGATTATCAAGGATCATTCATAGACCAACTTCGTCAACTTTTAAAGATTTTTAGTTGTCCAACTAGAATTCCAGTGAACACCATAACCTACTATGATGGCCAGATGTGATCCAAGTATCGTGTGAGTATTCAACTCCCAGAGGAGCTTGGATTATATCACGATCTACCCATAGGTGAAGGTAGGAGTAACTTAGCAGCATATCATGTTGCCGTTATGGAGGCGATAGCTAAAATCCGGGAGCATAAAGCCAAGGATTTAGAAGGTAGCACATTTTCTGTGATACCTCATGATTATATAGACTCGGAGCCTATACCAGATAATCTTACTTTAGTTAAGAAGCATCCTAAGTTAGCTTCCAAGTTTATGGATAGATACCAAACACTCGTTGCGTCTTTTTATAAGACACATCAAGTGATTGTCGAAGATAAAAATGACATGTTAGAGGATCTAACTGATCTGGAAAGGATGAAGCAGTTAGCATTCCAGTTGGAGAAGGAAGCAAGTAGTAGCGTAAAACCTATCTTTAAGGATATACCTATAGATCCTGAATCTTTTACACCATATCCTTATTCACCAAGTCCTGAACCTATATATTATCCTAATATGGATACGAGGTATGCAATACCACATGGTTCAGAGGATGGTTCTGATTCAGAACTTCCTATTGAGAATTCTGATGGTTGGAGAAGGGGATCATATTAAGGATCTCATGAACACCAGATATCCACAGATGCTTCTGACAGAAATGTTGGACAATCTAGCTGGATGGGTGCAAGAATTAAACCTAGTAATAGTAGTAGAAATGCCATGTCAATAGATAATCAGGATGAAGAAGAAGATCCTGAGGAGAGAGTGTTTGAATCATCAACATCTTCTCAAAACCGAGGGAATATACATTATCCGGTGTTTAACTATCTTGCCCAAAGGAGCACCTGGGGATCAGCAGGATCTGCGTATTCTGTTGACAACTCAAGGAATGAAGCTCAGGAGATGCCAGTGGGAGAAAATGTTGAATATGTTTCTGAAGACTTTTCAGCTGAGCTGGAGAGAGTCAATGCGCTCAGGTTGAGTAATGACTCAAGTCCTGACACTTCAGATACTGAGTATATTCCTTCTGGAAGGCCATTTATTCCACAAACTGTGCGACGAACTTCACGTCATAACGGTTGGACATCAGGCATGTATGATGAGCGTAGTTACTACTAGAAGTAGGCAACTATTTAGAGGTATCAAGTACCGTGTATTGTAATCCAAGAAATAAGATAGTTAGATAAATAAGGTAGTGTTGTGATTATACTTATATGGTATATGTTGTATTAACTTTGTATTATTATGATATTGTAATGTATAATATGTGTAATGCATATTTGGATTTTATTTGGATTTTCATTGTGTGACTAGTTCTTTACGTAAAGTTGAGCTCATAACACATGTGCATGATGTAATTATGAGTATTCGCTTTATGTGCAGGACTAGAGGGTCATGGATACGTGTGTAGAGACCGAAGCTGAATAGCAGCGGATGGAACGTGAGGCCAAAGAGAAGGCCGATGCATATGCAGCAAATCAGGGAGCATTACCACCACCAATGAGTCTGTTAATGGAGCACAACTTTATGCAGTGTATGCAAATGATGCAAGAGCCCCAGAACAAGTTCATGGAGGAGTTGCTAGGACGAGAAAGTCATAGGGCACCTTAAGGTGGAGGAGTAAGTATTTCTGACTTCCAGAATGCAAGGCTGTTACCTTATGCATCAGCCCCTGAACCAATGGATGCAGAAGATTGGCTAGCAGATACATAAAGAAAGTTGAAGACTGTACGTTGTAATGATGAGGAGAAATTGAGGTATACAACTCATCTTCTGACTGGACCCGCAGCATCATGGTGGGAGAATCAGTTAGCCATGCAACAACCAGGAAGGGAGTACACCTAGGAAGAGTTCAAGCAGAAATTCCGTGAATATCATGTTCCGGAAAGTGTTATGGAGTTGAAGCGGAGAGAATTTGAGGAGCTTCAGCAGGGATATACTAGTGTCATGAAGTATATCCGGGAGTTTAGTCAACTATCTCGTTATGCTGAGGAGGATGTTAACACAGAAGAGAAGCGGAGGAAGCGTTTCCTGCGTGGGTTAAATCCATTTGTGAGGATGCAGTTAAGGTTGGCTAATAAGCAAACTTATCAGCAGTTGCTAGATGCAGCTATCACTTTTGAAGATGACTACAAGAATGTCCAATAGGATAGAAGGAAGAGAGATAAGAAGGAAACCAAGAGGATTCAGGCAAGTAAACCTAAACCCAATCTGGAGTTCAAACCCCGGAACAAGGCCTATGGTAACAATAACAATAACAAGGGTAGTGGTGGAAATCAATACAATCCTAGAAGGAATGTTATTTTTAACAACTGTCGAATTCCAGGGCATTTCCAGAGGGAATGCAAAAAGCCTGTAGTGGTCCGTTACGGTTATGGTCAGAAGGGGCATATCAAGCCCGATTGTCCGAGCAAACCACCAGGAGGTTGGCCTACCAAGGGAGGAGGACAAGCCAGTGGAGGAAATGGACAGCCCTATCGAGGAGGAAATAATGTCAAGAATAACAATGCCAAGAGGAACAGACCTACCGGGAATCTGAATTGCGCAACCCTAGAGGAGGCGGATAATTCGGAGCATGCAGTGATAGGTACGCTCAATATCCTTACCAATCCCGGCAAAGTTCTATTTGTTACTGGTGCAACTACTTCATTCATTTCTGAAGAATTCTGTGATATATTCGGGATTAAAAGGGCAACATTAGAAAACCCTATGACTCTAGTTACGACAGGGGGAAATGTGATTGTACGCCACATTAAACAAGATCAGGTTATCTCGATCTGTGGTTGTACATACTTTGCAGACCTTTATGTGATTCTTTTGAAGGGAATTGCAGTAGTGCTAGGGATGGACTGTATGATGGAACATGGGGCCTAGATAAATTGTGGGGAGAAAATTGTCTCAATCAAAAATCCAAGTGGAGCAAGGATTGTTTACCAAGCAGATAAGCACAGTCATATCATGGTGGATCTGTAGTTGAACTCGATGAAATAGGTCAAATTGGAAGATATTCCTATAGTAAATGAATTTCAAGATGTTTTTCCAGCAGAGCTACCTAGAATGCCACCAGATCAGGAGATAGAGTTCACTATTGATCTAATTCCCGGTACAACACCAATAGCTCAAGCACCATATAAGATGGGACCAAAAGAATTAAAAGAACTCAAAGAGCAAATTGATGAGTTAGCCAGAAAAGGGTTTATCCAGGAAAGTGTATCCCCATGGGGAACAACAGTAATCTTTGTGGATAAGAGGGATGGTGGAAGAAGGATGTGTGGGGACTACAGACATCTGAACAATGTTACCATCAAGAATAAGTATCCTTTACCAAGTATTCAAGATTTGTTTGATCAAGTGAAAGGAGCCGGAGTATTTTCAAAGATCAACCTAAGATCTGGATACCATCAAATAAAAATCAAGCCTGAAGATGTTCCAAAGACAACATTTGTCTCAAGATATGGACACCATGAGTATCTGGTAGTACCATTTGGTTTGACCAATACACTAGCAATATTCATGAATCTGATGAAAAAAAATTCATGCCATATTTGGATAAGTTCGTCATAGTCTTCATTGATGACATTCTGATATATTCCAAGGATAAGGAAGAGCATGCTGATCATTTGAGAATAGCATTGCAGACTCTAAGAGAACATAAACTTTATGCTAAGTTTAGTAAATGTGAATTTTGGCTAGATGAGGTAGAATTCCTCGGCCATGTGATCAGTAAAGATGGAATTACTGTAAATCCATCTAAAGTTCAATTAGTACTAGAGTGGACTGTACCAACCAATGTGAAACAAATTCGAGGTTTCTTGGGGATGGCTGGTTATTATCGGAGATTCATTGAAGGTTTCTCCAAAATAGCTGGACCAATGACCAAATTGTTAAGAAAGAATACACCATTCAAATGGGATGAGAAGTGTGAAGCAAGTTTTCAGGAGTTGAAGACCAGGTTAACCACAACTCCAATCTTAGCAGTTCCAGAAACAGGGAAAGACTTTACAATATACTGTGATGCATCTAAAGAAGGGTTGGGTTGTGTGTTAATGCAAGATCGGAAAGTGATTGCTTATGGTTCAAGGCAACTAAAACCACATGAAGTCAACTATCCAACTCATGATTTAGAGTTAGCAGCAGTAGTCTTTGCGCTGAAAGGATGGAGGCATTTTCTTTATGGAGACAGATGTGAGTTATACACTGACCATAAAAGTCTTAAATATTTCTTCACCCAAAAGGAGTTGAATATGAGACAGAAGCGTTGGTTGGAACTAATCAAAGATCATGATTTAAGAATCAACTATACTCCTGGAAAAGCAAATGTTGTAGAAGATGCTTTAAGCAGAAAGAGTGCAGTTATTCAGCCTAGCAATCAGGAGCTACCAAAAGAGTTACAAATGAACTTGGAAAGATTAGAGCTTCAATTCAATAGAACAAAGGTTCTTGGAGGATTAGCTACTATGCAGATAGTTGCAGAGCAGGACAGTGATCTTAAGCACGCAATTTTTAGACATTAAACTGAAGATCCTTTCATTGCTGAGGAAATTCGGAGGATATCTTAAGGGAAAAAATCAGTTTTTCACCTTGGAGATTATGAGTCTTTGTGGTTCCAAGATCGTCTTTGTGTTCCATATGTGACTGAGATTCGAGATGTCATACTCAGAGAAGCACATGAAACACCATATTCTATACATCCAGGAAGTACTAAGATGTATATGGACTTGAAAGAACTATTCTGGTGGAATAACATGAAAATGGACATTGTTAAATATGTATCAGAATGCCATACTTGCCAAAGGGTGAAGGCTGAACATCAAAGTCCAGCAGGACCATTACAACCTTTGGAAATTCCCGAATGGAAGTGGGCGGAAATAGGTATGGACTTCATCACAGGATTACCCATGACACCAAAACGGAAGGATATGATATGGGTAATTGTGGATAGACTCACTAAAAGTGCACATTTTATTTTGGTAAATCAGAAAGATAATGCCGAGAAGTTAGTAGAAGTTTACATCAAAGAGATAGTAAGTAATCATGGAGTGCCCAAAAAGATCGTAACTGATAGGGGATCAGTGTTTACTTCAGCATTTTGGAAGCAATTACATGAAGCACTTGGCTCCAAATTAGATTTCAGCACAACTTATCATCTAGAGACAGGGGTCAAACAGAAAGAACAAATCAGATACTAGAAGACATGTTAAGGGCTTGTGCATTAGATTTTGGAGGTACATGGGAAGATCATCTACCATTGGCAGAATTTTCCTACAATAATAGCTATCAGAGTAGTCTGAAAGTAGCTCCATATCAGGTTCTGTATGGAAGGAAATGTAGATCACCAATATGTTGGTACGAGCCTGGAAGCAGCAAAGAATTTGCGCTAGACTATATCCAGGAAAAACAAGATATCATTGATAAGATCAAGGATAGACTGAAAATAGCTTAGAGTAGGCAGAAAAGTTATGCTGATCAAAGTCGAAGATCATGGCATCCAGAAGTGGGAGACATGGTATATTTGAAAGTAAGTCCAATGAAAGGGGTTAAAAGGTTCAGAGTTAAAGGAAAATTGAGTCCAAGATATATCGGGCCATTCAAGATACTGAGTTAGACAGAACTATAGCTTATGCTTTAGAGTTACCATCAAGATTGGCTCAAGTGCATAATGTTTTCCATGTGTCACAACTTCGTAAATGTTTGAAAGTTCCGGATGATGCCATCACACATCAGGAGATAGAACTACAAGCAGACTTGACCTATGTTGAAAAGACCTGTAAAATTTTGGAAGAAAACTGGAAGAGGTTGAGGAATATGGAAATCAAGTATTGCAAGGTACAGTGGGAACATCACCCTGAAAGGGAAGCCACTTGGGAGAAATAAGAGTATTTAAGAAAAGCCTACCCAGAACTATTCAGGTACATCTCAACAAAATTCGGGACAAAGTTTAATTTAAGGGGGGAAGTCTGTAACATCCGAGCATTTAGGAACCAAAGAAGGGTAGATTTAGGAATCTGTGATATTGCATGCATTCATCTGTAAAAATGTGGGTAAATTTTTCGCCAAATAAAAAACCTAAAGTGATCAAAGTTTCTTTCATGCTTTGAGATTAGGTATAGTCTTGAAGGATGATTTTTATAGACTTTGATATGATCTTTGTGGATTAGTGTGTTTTGGGAAATGAAATTTGAATTTAAATTTGAATGTTGGAATTATAATGTAGAAGGATTTAGAATTAGGTTTGAGTGATTTGATTTAATCAAGAGTTAACAATTAATGACTCAAACTTTGAATGAAATAAATTAATCAATATAATGAATATTTATTCCAAAAAATGTTATTCAATAAATAAGTTACAAAATGTATCTAATGGAATTGATCAAGAATCTTTACAATAGTAATGAAATGAAAGAATAATCTTTATATATTGAGTAAATAGTACAATCTTTATTACGAAAGAATAAAATAATAATTACAAAAGAATAAAATAAATATTACAAGTGACTATTCTATAAAGAAAAAGAAAACCTAAACTAAAGTCTGATCTTCAAGTCTGGTACCTGCAAAACAAACACAAACTAAAAAAAGAAAGTTAAGGTTAAAAATGTTTTACTCTCAGTGTTGAAAGTGAGGTGCACTGTTCAAAGTTCATCATTGAGTAATCTTTTAAGGGGCAAGTTTCACCAATATGAAAGAATTATACCTTTCATAATTTTAATCCATAAGTCAAATAAACAACAAGGAAGGGCAAGTTTCACCAGCCAAGTAAATGTAACTAGATAAAAGTAACTTCATATCCAGAGCATATCCACAAAGTGTGCATCAGGCACACAGGCAGCACACACACCAAACTGCATGGTGTGTGCTGTCAGCACAACAGCAACAACTCCACACACACAAAACTATCAGCACAGCCGTGGGAGGCATCCCCACCCCATTTCCTGCTTCATACACATCAAACACAGCAGCCAAACCAAGCCAAGCAAGATCACACCAATCACAACCTTGATCATCTCACCAAGATGGCGACATAAGGAGGGGGTAGATCAGGTGGATAGCAAGGACAAGATCAAGCCACCAGGACCAGGAGGTGGAGAGCTAGATCAAGGACAAGTCCAAGAACTAGAAATACCAGGAGGAGCACCAGATCAAGCTAGCCACAAGATCAACAACTTGCAACCGCAACAACAACCAAGTGTGGTGAGTAGAAAACACCATCACATGATTTCTCTATCTAAGATTAGACAAACATTCATGAGTTGTCTCATACTCAAATTCTCAGAAAACACCCAAGTGGAGTGAATCCATCATTGAAGTTTTAAAAACTAAAAGAACCCAGAAAACTATATAGATCCTACTAGGATATCAGAACCACATCATTGATCCTAGCTATCAGGATATAACTTAAATTTTAGGAATGAATATAGCCAAGATCTGCATTTCTAGGCACACCTCTTAAATAGGTGTAGCACCTTATAATTTCATCTTATGGACCCATATAATTTATCAAGCTTACAATCATTTTTCCAACTTTGACTCAAGAATCAGTAGTTGGTATCACTACCAGAACCAATCCATGAGAAACAACAAGATAAGGGCCAAATACCTAAACCTCAGACCAACATCATGGGTTCTAGAGATGCAAGGAAAGAAGATTCCACTTATCTATCATGCCAAGCTAATTTTAAGCTTAAACAAAACCAAACCAAGTAATAGAATCTAATCTTGTGTGCCATACAAGGATGGTGTCACAAGAACAGTTTCTAAACTAAGCAGGTTAAACATTCAACTTTCACAGTTACACTCACAGCCAACTATAAAATCATTTTCCTGACATTAATCACATGAATCATAATCAGGAAAATCCATATACATATCATCACTGTAAGATACCATTTGATCTCAAGCTATATAAGAATTCTTAAGCCAACAGTACAAATACAGTGACTTCATCACACAAAAATCACTGTCATTACCAAGCAATGACAGTGGTGAGCTCTTAAACCACTAGAATCCCCAAGTAATGATTACAGAGCAACCTTATCATCTGAACCATATCAAATTAACCAATGGAATCATCTGGTAAACCACTAGCATCATCACATCTAATCATAAGCATCAATCCACAGCAAACCCCCACTCATCATGCTTAGGAATCATCAATACATGATCCAACTAGTGAGATGCCTAATCCACAGAGGGATATGAACCCTAATCAGGATATAACACTAGCCAGGAGTGGCCACTACCAACACATAGCATAGGGTGACCTAGCACAGAGGACACAAGGAGGAGAAGGTTTACTTACTAAATGTTGCCGTGGGTGAGAAGAAGAAGTAGAGGTCGACGATGAGAACGACGGCACGGGGAGCACCCCCAAGGGGGCGCTGCGACCCATACCACGCTGAGGAGGTGACCACAACCATGCCTGGAGGCGAGGAGCACCACCACAGCACACGGCAGCAGCGGCGGCGACAACACCAGCACCACCCCAAACCCTAGGGTTCGGGATGGAGCTAGTCTGGCCACAGGAAATCTCTAGAGACAAATCGAATTGGACAGGAGGGTAGAGCATGGTCGACAACCTTGCCCTGCATCACAGCAGCGGCCAGGGAGGACCACGATGGTGAGCAGCGCACATCGGCAATGCCATCAACCACGGGGTCGAGGAGGAGAAGAGAGAGATGAGGTCGAGCGAGTGACAGAGGGAGTGGGCTGGATTGGGGCAGGAAACCTTCGGGGTATCGTTGTAAGGGCCCAATAAGCCCAACAAGGTCAGCCCAAATCACTTAAAGACAGTTTTTTAAATAAGAAAAGACCAAAATGCCCCTGAATTTAAGTAAATTCTAGAAAATAAAATAAAAATCCAAAAAATACAAATAAAATATTTTTGGATTCACAATGATCCAGACTATCCAAATAAATTAGAAAATAAAATTTTAGACATATAAATTTTATTAAGAATTTTGTAATATATATATTCCTTATGGAATTTACAAAATTATTGAAAGATGATAAAAATAAATAAAAATCGTTTTCATTATATATTAAGATTTTAGTATTTTAGAACAATACTAAACAAATTTAATATCAATTTTTGGTATTTAAATGATAATTATTAAAGGAATTATTAAATAAATAAAATTCAAATAAAATGAAATAAAACAAAAGAATATAATATTCAATAAATATTAAAAAATAATATTTATAAATTCTTTATTATTAAAAAGAATTTTTATAATTTAAATAATGGGGAGAATACACACAAAGCTAAATAATGCATTGCATTACTTTGCATAATCATTTTGCTTCTTTAAATATTGTCCTTACCGGGCAATAATGAGGTTTTTGTAGACATAGAAGCTCAAGGTCTAGTGCAAGCATCAAACTTCACTACCTTGCAATCACAAGGAAAGTTCATCACTTGCTCATATCCTTTGAAGAGTCTTTGTCAAAATATTTGCAAATTGTGTGTTATCATATATACTCCAAAGAAATAAAATATTATTTTCACAAATAAAGAAATCTTAGATATCATCCTAAGTGATGATATAATGGAGCAATAGAACTTAGGGTTCTATTTACAACAATGATGATCACTTAGGGACTTAATAACCCATGAAATCAGTGATTCTAGCGCCGTATATTACGCGTTAGCCATGAGATTTGGAATGTGACAGAGAAGTCAGCTGTATCTTCTTCCTCTCGCATGTAGCCGGATATGCAGATCGTGGCTGTTATCCTTGTAGCATGCATATTAATTGGTAATTCGTAGACGATATGCAGCATATGGGTGGGAACCCTCAACGTCCCACGATATTTCTGGTATCTAACGGTTTGTACAAACCATTGCCATAATTCAATATGTGGGCATGGTGTACACCAAGGAGGCATGCGAGGTTGCGAAGGGGGCAGTGATTGGCTTGGACCAACTACTGGGCCCCACATCATGAAATTGTGGATGGGAAAGTACGCCCGGTTGTGCAACAAGGAGTTGATCTCTCATGGGTAAAGTAACTCACCTATGCAGAGTGTAAGAATTGTAATTTGTTACTCCCTGTTCCGGAAAGGAGCTGCGAACGCGGCAGGAAAGGAACTCCATGAAAGTTCTGGTCAACCTGTGAAGGCTAATGGTCATAGATTTTTATAATAAAATCAATCTTTGAAGAAAGATTTACAAAAACTGCATAGTGCCAAGGACTTATAGTCCGAGGTGGTAGTTAGAGAATCAAACTTCCCACCTTGCATATAATGAACTTTTTGGGTAACGCTGTTACTCATCCTTTCCTTTGATCCCTTTCTTAGACTCTGAGGATTCCTAAGACGTGCCAATATATGCAGCCGAATGCCAAGAAGATGTGTTCTACGAGGAGCCTGACCTGTCAGGAGGTGTTGAAGGAGTGGATTACGAAATCCGCTATGGTGTCGATGACAGCGATTCCAACTATGTATCCTAGTTAGTAGTAACCGACGGAGCCGAGCAGCATGAACTCTATAGAATAAGCTCCTGAGCTTAACTCCTAGTTGGAGTTGCTACTTTTAAATTTTGCTGAAAACACTTTATATTTTGGTTTGTAAGTTGAATCCTTTTGAAGTCTTGAACTTCTGGTATTGTAATAATAATAATGTGTGAATGTTTGTAATATGGACCTGCAATGTTTCTGTTGTACCGCTCTGAGGGATGTGATATTTACAGAACGGTGTTCTATGAATGTCATGTCAACGACTATAGTGTACTACACATGTAGTGGTATGCTGGGTCATCTCACCCTCCCAATCCCAACGTCAACAATGGCGACCCTCCCAACCCCAACGCCAACAACAGCGCCCCTCCAGACCCTAACGCTAACGGTGGTGGGAGGTCAGGTAGCCCTCAGATCCACCTCACCGGCCCCTAGTAGGATAGGGTTAGGGAAGCCTTACGAGGCAATACCTTGTCAAACAACGTATCTCGCGACGTGCTGATGGGCTACCATTGGCTCCTCGTAAAGAAGCACAACTGCCAACAAGCGATGCACGCTCAACTTGAGCAGCGCAAGAAGGCATCTGACGTTAGAGTGAGTGGCCAATGGTGTGGCAAGATATACGATGGTGCGGCTTCATCAAGAATGTACAAGGCCTTTAGGTTCTATGATGCTTCTCTGTGCTACTGTCAACACCCGGATTTTTAATCCCAGATGCCTGTTATGTCATACAACGCAATCCCAGGATTACCATTTTTGCGAGACATAACAAATTGGATATCACCTTACATCATCCATTACAAACCATACATAAGGTCTTACAACAAATAAAGGATCTCATGATCCAGTCTTGATACAATCATAGCAGCGGAATAACGTAATAATAACAGTAGCATGGGCGAGACTCCATCTTCATGGTCACAGGCAATGCTGACGATGGGAGATGATCCTAGTTGTCATAACCTTCCTGCGTGCCTGCTAACCAATTGTGGATGGTGATTGCACTCAATCTTCCATGTAATTGAAGGATTTGAGATAGTTCATGCATGTGGAGCAGATTGGCCAAACGACTGAACAAATGGAACAAGTGATTTCATATTAGACATATAGGTATGGCCATATGGCAGTGTAGTCATTAGAGACAGAGACATTGTTAAGGATAAAATTATCTATAATATGCATATTATATGTGCTCTGCAGATCTAGGTTACACTCTCTGGTTACAAAAAAAGTTCAGTTGTTGCTGCTAAATAAAGCACTACATTGAAAGAGTACAGAAAACTCTTGGCTACGTCAGCAGAACTACATGTACAAGATTCTTCCATTCATTTATATTTCCCATGTTGTGGATGTTTTGCAAGATGCAAAACAGAGCAGCTATGGATTGGGGCATCGTATGAATATAATAGTATGTTTTCTTTTGACAACAAATCTGCAACAAATGAAAGAAATAGTATGTTGTCTTACTCATTTCTTTCACATAAAAAATTCAGGCCTGCTTTCACAAGTTACCCTGCCATCATTCATGTTGGGTATATGACTCCACAGTTTGCAACTGGCATATACTCCCTCTGTTTTAAAATATAAGATGTTTTAGGTTTGTGAAGAAAATGAATCTAGACTTGTTTTAGTATATAGGTTCATTCAACTTTGGGATGAATCTACACATACTACTGGAAAAACCATCTTCGGTTCGATGTGAACAAGGCCAGCAGTCCCGGCCTGGCATAACTCGCGACTAGTGGGAGCACTAGTCCCGGGCCGTGAGGCCTCTAACGACTAGAAACGGCCGTAGTCACTAGTCCTGGTCCGGACCAGGTCATTAGTCCCGGTCCGTAATACGGCCCGGGACTAATAACCTGGAGCAGGCCAGCTGGTCCTTTCGTGGACTATTAGTCCTGGGTCGTATCACGGCCCGGGACTAGTTGTCCACCACTATATATTCTGCCTCCTGTCCTGCTGCCCTAAAGCATATGGTGGCCATTTTTCTCAAAGAAGCAAGAGAGTTCATGCCATTTTTTTCTCAAGATTTAGTTTGCAACAACTAAATCCAAAGCTTTAAAAGGTTAGAACTTCATTCTTTCATCTCTTATTGCTACTTTAGCTCTATAATGCTCTAGAAGTATAGAGATATGGATCAAATGTATGCATGCTCTAGAAGTAGCTAGAAGGATTTTGATATATATGTGTAACAAATTTTGATTAGGCACATAGTTACTGAAAATTGAAATATGTAATTTTAGAGTTTCAGAGCTTAGAATGGAATGAGGTTTTCACTGATAGAACAATAATAAAAAACTCCACATTAATAATGTTGATTGTTTTCTCCAATTCACAAATTGGTGCATGTAAAATTTTCAAAATTCAAAATTAATGCTCTAGAAGCTCTCAATATAACTTGTAATAATTTTATCATGTTGTGTAATGGTTTTTGATATACTTTTACTATAATGCAGATGGTCCGGGAATGGATGTACGGTACTGACCGTCGCTCTGGCGAGTTCATTAATGGCGTGCATGAATTCATCCGTGTTGCTGATGCAAACAAGCGCAATGGTTTTGTATTCTGTCCATGTAATGGATGTAGGAATCAGAAGGATTACTCTGACTCAAAAACCCTTCACAGCCACCTATTGAAGTCCGGCTTCATGGCCAGTTATAATTGTTGGACAAAGCACGGAGAGAGAGGGTTACAATGGAAGACAATGAAGAAGAGGAGGAGGATGACAACTATCATGGTTTCCCTGAGTACGGAGATACTTCCATGGGGGATGCTGAAGGGGAGGATGAAGAAGATACACATGATGAACCCGCTGATGATCTTGGTCGGACCATTGCCGATGCACGAAGAGATTGTGAAACTGAAAAAGATAGGGAGAAGTTCAACCACATGTTAGAGGATCACAAAAAGTTGTTGTACCCAAATTGCAAAAATGGTCTGAAAAAGCTGGGCAGCACACTGGAATTGCTGCGATGGAAGGCTGAGTGTGCTATACCTGACTCCTCATTTGAAAAGTTGCTGAAAATGATGAAGAATATGCTTCCAAAAGATAACGTATTGGCCGCCAGTACGTACGAAGCAAAGAAGGTTGTCTGCCCTCTAGGTTTAGAGGTTCAGAAGATACATGCATGCCCTAATGACTGCATCCTCTACCGCGGTGAGGAGTATGAGAATTGGATGCATGCCTGGTATGCACTTCACTTCGGAATAAGATTAGACGAGATGACCCTGGTGACGTTGAGGGCGAGCCCCCCGGAAGAGGGTTCCTGCCAAGGTGATGTGATATGCTCCTATAATACCACAGTTGAAATGCTTATTCAGAAACAAGAGCACGCAAGTTGTTGCGATGGCATAAAGAGGAACGTAAGTCAGAAGGGATGTTGAGACACCCCGCTGATGGGTCGCAATGGAGAAAAATCGATAGAAAGTACCCGGACTTTGCAGATGACGCAAGGAGTTTAAGGTTTGGTCTAAGTACAGATGGCATGAACCCTATGGGGAGAAGAACTCCAGTCACAACACCTGGCCCGTGACTCTATTCATCTATAACCTTCCTCCTTGGTTGTGCATGAACCGGAAGTTCATTATGATGCCAGTGTTGATCCAAGGTCCGAAGCAACCCGCAACGACATTGATGTGTACCTAAGGCCATTAATGGAAGAACATTTACAGTTGTGGCACGAACCCGGGATACGCGTGTGGGATGAGCACAAGCAGGAAGAATTTAATCTCCGAGCATTGCTTTTCGTAACAATCAATGATTGGCCTGCTCTTAGTAACCTTTCAGGACAGTCAAACAAGGGATACAATGCATGCACACACTGTTTAGATGAGACTGAAAGTATATATTTGGAACATTGTAAGAAGAATATATACAATGAGCATCGTCGATTTCTTTTGGCCAAGCATCCCTTAAGAAAGAAAGGCAAGCATTTCAATGGTCTGGCATGTCACCAGATGAAGCCTAAGGAGCGTACTGGTGCTGATATATTTGATATGGTCAAAGATTTGGATCAAATGGTAACCTTTGGAAAGGGTCCTGGAGGAAAATCTGTTCCGAAGGATGCTGAAGGACACGCACCCATGTGGAAGAAGAAATCTATATTTTGGGAGCTACCATATTGGAAATTCTTAGAGGTCCGCTCTGCAATCGATGTGATGCATGTGACGAAGAATCTTTGCGTGAACCTGCTAGGCTTCTTGGGGCGTGTATGGGAAGACAAAATACAACCGGAAGCACGAACCCAGATGGCATGCATCCAGAATGGTTTCAAGGTCATGCCAGTTATGCTCTTACCAAACAAGAGAGGGAAATATTTTTTGAATGCCTAAGTA